>CABHPQ010157501.1:0-42868 GCA_902168405.1 Peromyscus aztecus
ACCACATTGGCCTGTGGCCACTCTGTGTGAGACTATCATGAAGGATGAGCATTGTCAGAGGGCCCCACCCAATGTAGACAGTCCCATTTCCATGTAGGTGGTCCTGAGCTGTACAATAGTGCTAGCTGAGCATGATCCAGTCAGAAAGTAAGGTAGTAATCAATGTTCCTCCATGGGTTTTACTTGAGTTCCTGCCCAATTCCCCTGAATAAGAATCATGACCTTGAAGTTTAAAACCAATAAACTCTTTCCTCAAATTGCTTTTCCTTAGACTGTTTATTACAGGCATAGAAAACAAACTAGAAGAACTACTTCTCATGTTGCTATAAAATATATTATATATATATATGTATATATCTTATCTATATTCCCATATAATTTTTCTTCCTATGTAACTATATATATAATATATATGTAACATGGAAAGATATACATTTACAAATACATGCTACATATATGTATATATATGTAACATAGGAAAAAAGTTTTACTTTGGCTTAAAGTTTAAGGTATAATCCATAATGCAGTAAAACAATGGCAGGGGAATCCCAGTGCTAGGATTTTGAGGCAGCTAGTCATATTGCATCTACAGTGAAGTAGCAGAGTAGGATGAATACTGGTGCTCATCTCACTTTATCTTTCCTATAGAGTTCAAAATCTAAGGCCAAGATATAGTGCAACCCAGAGTGAGTGGGTCTCTTCATTTCAATTAATATAATCAAGATAATCCCATATAAGTCTGCCCCAAAGAGAAGTTCACAGATGATCCTTGATGATCTCATTATCTAGAAATTTGAGATTAGCCATCACACCAAAAATTTAGTTACCCACAGTGAACAATTGTCCCAAAATATTAAGTGGAAAATTCCAGAAATGAAATATTCATGTATTTTAACTTTCACTCTTGTAGAATTGCTAGTAGTCAATACCATCCTAGTTTGTTACCCTGAGACAGGATTCATCCCTTCATCTGGTGGACACACGCTGTGTGTTAACTGGTTGTTATCTACTTGGTAACCAGCTCAGCTTTCATGGCAACTATCACAATATTCCCATCCTATGAAAACTAATCCTTCTATGTCCCTCACTAGGACAGAAATGGGTTTTGTAGTCACGAGAATTTTTTATTAAGGGAAATAAAATAAACCCAATTAACTCACAAAGATAGTGATTTACTTCAAGGGATCAGAGAGAGGCAATGTTTATAGCAAAAGTGATCGTGAACACCTAAGAAACAGTAGGGATTTCTCAGTAGAGAAAGCAAACAAACATATCTGATTTGAAATATGTAAAGCTTATATATCTGCAGGAGGAATATTGGCAATGTTCCTGTCAATAAATTATTTATTTTAAGAATTGCAGTGGATGTTTAAATTCAGATGATAACACAAAGAGAGGAGAAAAGAGTATGCTTTAAGGTGCACTGGGAATGTAAAAATGGCTGATCAAATGGATGGCAGAACAGATGGTGTCTGAGAATAGAAAAAAATCTGAAGGACAGTTCTAGAATGATAGGAAAACTGTCACTTATAATAGAAATAATGAATATGTAAGAGAAGTATAGTAATATTGAAGACACTCAGCATGTCCGCAACTATGAATTTGAAGGGATTCATAATGAACAAAGTTAAAATTTACTATATATACCTAGAAATATAACTCTATATGGAAAGTAAATGGTAAATAAAGACATACATGATAACCAAGTGTTGTGGAATATTAATTTAAGATGTGCTACATTTGTTTATGCTGTGAAATATTTATTTAATGATGCAAATATGTGTTGTATTCTTTTATTTGCATTTATTTAACTCTGTTGAAGCTGTGTTACTTTGCCTGTCTCAAACATCTGATTGGTCTAATAAAGAGCTGAACAGCCAATAGCTAGGCAGGGCTGCCAGGAAGAGAGAATAAATGAGAGGAGAAAAAAGAGAGAAAGAGGAGCAAGAAAAGGAGAAAGAGAGGAGGATGCCAGGCACCAACCACCCAGCTACTCAGCTAGCAAAGGAGTAAGAAATAAAGATATATAGAAGAGAGAAAGGTAAAAGCCCAGAAGCAAAAGGTAGATGGGATAATTTGTTAGAAAAGCTAGATAGAAACAAGACAAGCTAAGGCCAGAAATTCATAAGTAATAATAAATCTCTGTGTATTATTTGGGAGCTAATTGGCAGGCCCTCTAAGAGTAAAAAAATAAATAAACCAACTACAACCAAGTACATAAATATCACAATTAATACAATGACTATAATGCATGAGGTCCTTACAGAAGGAAAATGGTTTTCAAAATGACATTTAAGTAAAGAAAAAATTTAAATTATCTGTGATTGAAGTAATGAAAAGATCTTTAAGAGCATATTTGTAACAGTAATCACTCAGAAAAATGGAATAACTGTGCTAATAGTGTCATAACTGTGTATATACAAGAATTAATAAGCCTTTAACAATTGTGTTTAATCATGTGTTAGCTAACTCATAATATCAGTAAAAAGCATAGGATAGAGATTGAAATATGGTGGAGTGAAATGTGAGTTTGGCATAAAGATTTAAGAGGCCTAAGAGTAGGCTTTTCTCAAACTTCAGGAGCATGGTAATGAGAGAATAGACAGGGACTGGGTCATGTTTAAGTCAAGTCATTTTCCAGTTTTTATAATCATTGTTTAGGTTTTATTTTTTCTTGATTTTGGTAAAGGTTTCCCGACTATGGTTATACAGTATGCAAGAAGATCTATAGATTAGGAAATATTAGGACTCAGAAGTAGAGTGTCACTCAAGTGACGAGTGCAGAAGCATGAAGAGCTGAGATTGAGTCACCAGAACTCACATAAAATGTTGTGTGTCTTATAGTTCATCTATAAATCCAGTGCCGGAGGAACTGAGACAAGTGGCTCTATGGACTCAGGGGCCTGCAAGTCTCGACAATCAGTAAGCTCCAGTGAAAGACTCTGTCTCAAAATATAGGGTAGAAAATGACTAAGGAAGACACCCAGTGTTCACAATTGGGCCTTTGTATACATACATACATATGCATGCACATCCCCATGCACATGTGCATGCATGCACACACACACACACACACACACACACACACACACACACACACACACACAGGAAATAGAGCAAACAGTAACTATCACAGATAATGAAAGACCTTACATTAACTTGTTCTTAGAAGCATCAAAAGAAGATACAATCGTGCCGGGTGGTGGTGGAACACGCCTTTAATCCCAGCACTTGGGAGGCAGAGGCAAGGGGAGCTCTGTGAGTTCGAGGCTGGCTTGGTCTACAGAGTGAGATCCAGGAAAGGCACAAAGCTACACAGAGAAACCCTGTAACCCTGTCTCAAAAAAACAAAAAAAAAAAAAAAAAAACTTGCCAAAAAAGAAGATACAATCAAGGATAACACAGAATAAAGGGATAAGATTCATAATTAAACAGCCTCTTATGTTGGGGAGAGAAAGTTGATTATTTTCTAGCACATGTGACCTGCTAAAAAACTTTAGAAGTTAGAAAAGGGGGCATTGCAGAAACAACTCACGACATTCTTCTGTAACAAATGTGTCTGTCAGCGCCTCTTATTTCTGTATGTCCTATTGTTTGGTGTTCATTTATATACTGATTTTAGTAATACTATACTTGCAGTCTGGTAAATGACAGTATGTGTATTTACAAAGAACGGAAACACATAGATGATGCTCAGTCCATCGTGCAAAGCAAAATGAAAGACCATGTACTTGAGTAAAGTAGTATATGTACATTGAGGTACCCTTGAACTTGACTCAAGGGGAGTCTAAGTGAAGTAATGCTGAAGGTTCTACTCTCTAAAAAGTAATGAACTATTTTTGCTCGTCTCTGTACCTGTCAAGCAATTAAGCAATCATTAAGCATGTAGCCTTGTGAAGAGTCCTACAATTGTTTGTTACACATACAGGGATAAATCTGAAAGGGAGAGAATGAGTCCAGATGAATTTAGATGTTACTTACACAGACTAAAAAGGAATGATTGATAGAATCAGTTCTTCACAACCCTAGGATAGAGCTCAGGAATAGACAGGTGGGTGCTCCATATTTGGGGAACTAAGTGTAAGCTAAAGCCAGGCAGATTTGTCAGCTATAGCTGTTGCAAGATGGAAAGTTCAAGACCAAGTGAGAGTGAAGATATATTTGGGAAATGGCCAGGATTCCAGGATAGAGTCGTAAAGCAGGCAATAGTCTATTCGTTTATCCATGCTTTAAATATATTCTAGAATTCTTATTACATGACTAACTCTAAAGGCCCATGATTTTACATAGATAGAAGTATGTGATATTTTTGCACATAGTAAGAAAGATACTGACATGCTTTCATTTTTTTCAGGCATAATTACCTACTAAATTGCCTATGATATGACAATTTTTTATTAAAGGAATGGTGTACTGCATATTTCCGTCAATGTAGAGTGATCAAATCTAGGCACTAATGACTCACATCAATGCATTAAATCACCTCTTTAGGGCTTTAGTAAAATAAAAAGTAAAATTAATGGTTGAAAATGAGAACAAAAAGATATGTATGCAGAAAGAGATACTAATCAAAATTATTCAGAATTTGTTGGAGACAGAAGTGCAGAATAGCTTAAAATGAATGAACAGCTCAATGAGCAGGTAAATGAGAATGAAGACAGAAGAACATTCTATATAAAGTATGTCAAATAAAGAATATATGCACTTTCTATGCATTTTGTTAGTTTCTTTTGGACAATTCTACATTTCATCTATTTTTGCTATTTTAAACTAAAAATTCGTAAGTTGATTTATTGATCTCTTAATTGCTTTTTTACACTTCCCACTACTAAATGAAAATAAAATGCAAAGGCTTTTACCTTCATGTGTTTCCCACACGAAAGAAACTAAGAGAATTTGCGTATGTGTTTCTATAAACACAATCCAACTAAATATTTTCTATTTTAACTAACAGATTATAAATGTTCCATTTAAAGATTAAAAACTGCTATTTGTAACATGAAAGTTACCTCTACCCTTGTGATGGTTAATCTTGTAAACTCGCTAGAATTTGGAATCAGTCACCTAGGAGACACACCTTTGTCCTGTTCTGTAAGAGTGTTTCCAAATGCATTGAAGTGGGTAAACTTACTTTGAATGTAGGCTGCACCAAACCATGGGCATGAGCATCGTCATTCATCTCTACTCCCGGACTGTGGACACAGTGTGACTCACTGTCTCATGCTCATAGCAGCAATGCTTCCATGCTATGGAGGTCTGTACCCTCAAATCATGAGCCAAAATAAACCTTTGCTGCCTGAAGTTATTTTTGTTACAGCAATGAGAAAAGCACTTGATATAATCCCTACTGTCACAGCACTTCTAAAGCAGACCTGTGAAGACTCTCCTTCCTTAAGAAGAGAGAGAAGTAGAGACCTGATTCAATATCAAAACTGTCTACCTGGCATCTCGTCTCGTAAATATTTTCCTCATTTCACATCAACACCTCCAAGGACACAATTCTTTACACTGGGCAGCATGTGGCTGACTCAGAATCACTATAGAATCTGAGTTTGAATTTGTTCACAAAACTCAAGATCAAAAATATCTTTATCTTTTCCACAACCTGCCAGGTTTTCTAGCATGGGCATCTATTCCAGAAGGTGAAAGTAAATTAATTGTTGACTCCTTAAGGTCTCCCTTAGTCCTTTAGAAGCATTTCCCTTACAGGTGTAGGAGATGGGTGTATCGTACTCAGGAACCTGAGTTTCCAGGCAAAACAATTTTGCCTAATAGTGAGGGATGCCTGAATTTGACTATGCACAGTAGTGTCCTTTCTGGTGCATGTGAAAGCACTGTTACTTCCCCATCCAGATTCAGCAGTTAATTGCCATAGTACCATCTCTGGGGCTTGATCCTTTTCAGTCCACTTTAGAGATGTCAGGACTACTGCCTCTGGTGTAGCTAGAGTTTTCCTGCCTGGCCCACAGTCAGGACAAATCTCTGTCACTGGCCAGTCCTACAGCCGTTCAGACCCAACCAAGTAAACACAGAGACTTATATTGCTTACAAACTGTATGGCCGTGGCAGGCTTCTTGCTAACTGTTCTTATATCTTAAATTAATCCATTTTTATAAATCTATACCTTGCCACGTGGCTCATGGCTTACCGGTGTCTTCACATGCTGCTTGTCATTGCAGCAGCTGGCAGTGTCTCTGCCTCAGCCTTCCACTTCCCAGAATTCTCCTCCTTGTCCCGCCTATACTTCCTGCCTGGCCACTAGTCAATCAGTGTTTTATTTATTGACCAATCAGAGTTTATTTCCTAAACTCTATTTGGATTTTCACAAGATTCTCTTTTTTCTACTTGGTATAACTGCTTCTCCAGATGTGAAACATTCTCTATTAATTAAAGGAGAGAAACCCATAAGACTCATGAAGCTGAGCTCTGTAAAGCAAACTTACAAAACTCAAGATTTCCCTAAAACTTAGAGGATTCATGAGGACACTCCACAAGTTCACAAAAGTTGTAAACAGTGAATAGGGAAAGGGGACTCTCAGACCTGCTGAACTCCCTAAAGTTTCCAGGGAGGCCCAGGGACTGGACTTGGCTGTCATGACTTCTCACTTATGCAGGAATAAACTCCTCACTGATTTTCAACGGTTTATCTGTGTGTGTGTGTGTGTGTGTGTGTGTGTGTGTGTGTGTGTGTGTGCGCGCGCACGCACGTGCACGCGCGCATGCACTCACTCATCTGCAGGAGTTTAAGTGCACCAATTATGTGTAGGTACCTACAGAAGCCAGAGGGACTAGAGTTATAGATACTTGTGAAAATGCATATTCTACAATAACAGTATGTGCTATTTCCTACTAATTCATCTCTCTAGCCACTTTCCTGTAATTATCAGTTAAATGTCTATTTATAGTTGGCAGAATGAGGATTCAATGGGCATCAATAACCAAATAAAATTTAATATTATAATTAAATTGTATTGTGTGATTAACATGAGGAAAATACATATGTGCCTCTTCTCAGGTGTCTAACTATGTGGTACTTTAAATTGTATATAGAGTGAACATTTGACAGACCTGTGTCTACACTTCATCTTTAACACTGTGCTCAAGTTGGGTACTGTCTAGTGAAAACAGAGGGCTAATTATTGAAAGAATGAAACAAACAAACAAACAAAAACATTAAAACTTCTCTGAGTTGGGTATCTTTCCAAATGTGGAAAGGGACATTCATAAGATTTAACATATTTTCTCTGAATTTTGACAAAACCACAGAACAAGTCAAGCATTGGTTCCAGTATTTTGTATTGTTACTTATTAATTTCAAGAAGTTTAAATGAAGAAGCATAAAGGACTTTTTTACATACTTAATGATCTTATTATACCTAACTTAAGTAAGTAAACATCTCTGTGAATTCTCTGTGAATATACCATCATTGCTATTGTTAGTTATAAAGAGCTAGAATTTATATTGGCTAAATTAGAATAGCAAATGCAGTATTCACCTGAAGCTTTGCTGGATGAAATGGCAGTTCAAGAATGCCCACACAGAGCATTCACAACTGTTTTCTCTTGTGAGAATTCTATCTCTGGTTTTCATTTTCTCATGACTTGAATAATTAGTATAAATAGATAGCTTGCATATTGAAAAACCTTGGAATTAAATGGTCTTTTTGAGGTTTTTGTTATAGGTGATAAGAAGAAAGTTACATGTCTTTTTCTACTTTTTAATGAGTTGTTTAAATCTTCTTTCTTTATAAAAAAGAGCACAGGGCCTGGAGTTTCTAAACACGAAGGAAACCATGTTAGTTCATTCCTCATGAAGGTAGTGCTGTTTGCTGCATTTTTATTCAGTTCCCCAAATCCAAAGAATATTTTTATATTCATGACTGAAAGTTAAAGGTACACAATTTATCATTCTGTTTTGCCTATTAAGCAGTACCCTTCTTTCCATGTCCTTACAGGGCTTCTAAGTGGCTCAGAGACATGTGCTAAAGTATCCTTTCTTTTTCTTCTCTCCTTAGTTTATTGTCAGTTGTTCCCTGAATCATGTCCTCAGTAGAGGACGTAGTCCCCTTTGCAGATGTCTATGGTGATTCCCAGATGTTCAGAACTCATGTGGCACACCCACACTTCCATTCTCACTCCTTAGAGGCAGCAATTATGGCCTGCACTACTATCTGCATGGATAACAACCCACTCCCACCAGCAGTTCTCTTGGCCACAGAGCCTACTCACATCTCTGTAAGAAGCATCACATTCATACTCTTCAGGGGAAAGAAATTAACTCAGTTTGACCACAATTTCTAACATCACTTGCATGAATGCAGGAGGCCAATAGCCACATCACAATGGTTCATTGTTAATGTTTTCTCTTCTATAATATACTAAATATCCTTTAAAATGAAATCTGACAATAGCTAAATATCATTTACATAAGTTAAGTATTTAAAAGTGTTTCTGGAGATCAGGGGAAATACATCAAAATTAACATTATATTTCACTGTTTCAAGAGTCTTTTTGAATCCTACTTAGTGCCTATTCATTTTAATGTGTCAGAAACAGTGAAACTATCACAGAAGTGTTCATTTTTCTCCTCTGGCCTATAAGATGCAAGGAGACTGAAAGAACAAAGATAAGAACAGAGGAAAATAATCTAGTCATAGCCACAGAACAATGACAAATTCCTTCCAAACCACAGAAGACAAGAACATTTGAAAGACTGATAACTCTCAATGCAATATAAATCATATTTTCTATCAACCTGGACCTATCTATCTATATTGTTCCTGGAGGAAGTATCCATTTTTGACAAGCTGTTGCTCATAGCAACAAGTCATTCTGATATTTTCTTTGATTAGAACTAAAGAGTAATATCCATTCTTGTTACATGTGTGTAAAGTATAATTTACAGCTCATTAAAAGTATAGCAGGTGTTCACATATAAAGTGCAAAAAAAAAGAATTTCTCTATGGCTGAGCTGTCAGTGCTCTAAAAGTCTAATTTATTTTGCATAACCTTTTACCAAATAGACATGATTGTAATAGAGAGAAGAGGAATGCAAGCAATGTATAGAGGAAACTAAAAGGACTTAGCCTTTTGATTTGATCTTGATTCCCACTCTTTGATAACTTTATAATCTTTTTTTTACAATTCTACTTTTGACATATCACAACATACCTTTGTTCCCAGGAGACAGGAGCTCTTCAGATATTTTCTTAGCATAAAAGCTCCTTAAAAGTAGAAAATGAGTAGGTGCATTAGCTGGAGCAGACTTGGTTTAAATTCATGGCAAAGTGGGGAAGGGATGAATGTTCAACCAGCCCTTCCTTCACACAGCCCCTCTTCATATGCAAACCTGTGACTCAGTAGAGAGGAAATTCCCCATATTCAGAATCAAAAGTAACTCAATGTCTCACTATAAGGACTGCTTATCAATATCTTCCTTTGTGGGCTCAAATTTGATAAATGGTGAGAAAGAGATCAAAACACATAAGATGTAGAGTCAGAGCTGAATTAGAAGTTACATTGTCAATGCAATCAAGACTTTATGACCAGTGCACAGGCTTGGTCTTTTCACCCACCAAATCTCCGGGAAGGAGAAGAGAAGATTTGCTGTCCCACTGCCTTTGAGTATTTCACACTGTTAAGCTTTGTCTGATTTTAGGATAAAAACAAATAACTGCCTAGGCAGATACAATTTTAGGATATATATATATATATATATATATATATATATATATATATATATATATAAAATCTCATGATATTCATAAGAAAAATGAAAGAAATAATGCCTTTAATCATAAACACAATTAGATTCTAAGCTACGAGATGAAACTTAATGCTACAGACAAAATTAATTTTGAAGATGTAACAGACAAATATTCCCAAGAATAAAAGCAAAACAATATGTTAGTCTTAAGGGACAATGTCTCCCTCCCTGTGTTGTCTAAGCTGGCCTTGAATTCCTGGACTGAAGCCATCCTTTGATCAAAGCATTACATAGCTTGTTGTTGTTTTGCTTGGCTGTCTGTTTGTTGAGATAGACTCCTCTGTATCCTTGGTTGACATCAAACTCCCTGTGTGTCAAAGGATAACCTGAAATTCCTCATTACCCTGCCTTCAACTCCACAACTACAAACTGCTAGAGTTACTGACTGGTGCTTCCATGTCAGACTGCAGGTCAGAAGTTCTAATGGATGTTTTTGCTGACTCAAACATAGGTTTTATTTGTTTTTAGTAAGTCAATAATATGTCTGTAAGTAAATACTTTCACATTTATGGAATACTGTTTGAAAGTAACAAGTTTGGGGCCTTAAGTCAGAGGTGTCCAAGAAATATTAGCATTGAGAGCATTGTGCCTCTCCTCTAACATACTAGAAATGGGCTAGCACCTCACCAAGGTGCCACAGTGCTCTTGCTCTTATGACAATCATAGCATTCAGCTTTCCATAGTGCCATGCTTTTGTGTTCTTTCCCACCTTTAGTGACTGTGTGAATAAGTCAATGTAACAAATCACAAAATGGTTGCACTTACTACTGATAAAATCTAATCAGTTTCATTTATTAATTCCCTTTTTTTTCCACAAAGAATTTTTTTGTGGAGTTGGACTTAAATACTGGATCCTGCCAACTTGAGAGTAATATTTCAAACACAGTTCTATCCTGAAGTACCTAGTTCTGAAACAATTAAAGGTGACATATTTTCATATACTCTCAAGGGGATATTTAAGTTCATTTTATATCCAGAAATGTCTTCTGCTTTGACAATGCTTCAATTTCTTTCTGGAGAAACAATCATATTATGTACTAAATATTGCAAACCACAGAATCCACTCTCTGTGGTGGATAGATATTGGTCTGCATTCATCAGAGAATGATAACATGAAGACCTCGTTATCAGACACTGATAACATGAAGACCTCACCACCTTTGAAAACTTAATGACTAGCATGTTGAGTAAGAAATTGTATTAAACCATTCCTTTACTTTACTTCATGTCACATTCAATGATAAGACCAGAGCATCACTTCCCATTGGTCCTTCAACAGCATCAGCTGTGGTTCCATGGCAATGTTGCTGATAAGACTCCAAGGAAATAAAATGTGTCTTGTACAAATCATATACACAAAGGTAGTATGGCTTGAGTGGTTGAAAGTTTACAAGGCACAGTGATTTCAAGAAGGTAGAATAACTTTATGTGCTCTAGAATGATATTGAGAATCAGGCTTTCAAATATGTCAAGTTTAAGGCTGGGGAGATAGCTCAGTCAGTAAAACGTTTGCTGTATTAGCATGAAGATTTAAATTTAGAACCCATATAAAAGAATGTCCAGCCATTAGCCATCCCAGCCAGCATAGGAGAATCAAAGACAGGAGGAGCCCTGGATCTTGTTGGCCAGTGAGAAACTGTCTTAAAAAATAAGGTGGGGAGAGATTGATGAAGACACAGGATGCTGCCTTCAGGTTGCCACAAAGAAACACAATTGTGCAGATGAACCTGCACTTGCACATACCTCAACTTTTTGGAAACTTCCATTCTACTAGAATGGAGACATTCATAGTTCAGTAGGACACATTTGTTCCTTGAGAATTATAGAGCACTAGACTTAAAGGCCATTATTTTATTTACCTAAAGACAGAATAAAAATAAATCTTTACTTACAGAGTTATTTTTTAAGGGGCTAACATATAAAATTCAAAATGTGTCCCACAAACTATCATTAGAAGAAAGAGATTTCCATATATTTACAGGCTAGGCATGTCTAGTAGAGATTTTTCTGTGCCCCGCCCAGTCCTGTAGCCATTCAAGTTGTTTTTTAGGTATATAAAGGTATACCTTTATATATTAGGTAGATAATCTTCAAACACTTCAAAGACCTACAGAATATGGCATTTAAAATGTTTTAAAAACTTAGACTTTATGGACAGTGAGACACGTCTGCTCCTGACAACATCAATTTACTTCAAAGAGATAGATGGGCATTGAAGAAACTCTATATGGAGTTTATCTTCTTGACAAAAATAACCATTTGGGCAAGAAAGTACTCTCATCTGGACTGCTGATAATATGTTATATAAACTGGACATAAAAGGACTAAAAAAAAATGACCACTGAATTTGCCAAAACAAGGCAAAATGGTCCTTTAGGTTCCTGCTTATCAGAGGACACTGCCAGATATTCTACAGGACACAGGAAGAAGGGACTGAGAGACTCTAGGCCTATGGGCTGAAGATAGATGCCCTAACATTGCAGAGAAACTTTGAATAACTGTCCAGGCAGACATCTGTCTCTGTCATTCTAGATTTTTGGAAGTTGCTTACAATGCTCTTCCTGTTTACTTAGATAATATTGTATCCTTCTGAGATCTTTGATGTAGTTGAAGACTAGATAGTTCTAATTATGGTTCTCCTTGGTTATGATAAGAGTAAGGTAGATATGAAACCTTAGACTCACAAATATAGGATAGATAGGATATCTTCTTTAATTTTGCCAGATACAATAGACTAGTTATTATAATTATAATTCTTGCTTGATAACTGTTTGTTATATGTAATTTTATTATGTTAAAGTTAAAACCTTCCTTTTTGATTAGCTAGAAAAGGGCAAGTACTGTGGAATATCGTTCTGTATGCTCTGAATGTGTGTTGCTCTGATTAGTTGATAAATAAAATGCTGATTGGCCAGTAGCCAGGCTGGAAGTATATGGGATAAACAGACAAGAAGAATTATAGGAAGAGGAAGAGCTGAGTTAGGAGTCACAAGCCTGACACAGAGAAAACAAGATGTCAAGGCAGAACTGAGAAAAGGTACTAAGCCACGTTAGCTAAATATATATAAGATTTATGGGTTAAATGAAGTGTAAGAACTAGTCAGTAATAAGCCTGAGCTTATAGCCAAACAGTTATAATTAACATAAGCCTCTGTGTGCTTACTTGGGGGTGTGAGTGGGAAAGATTTTTCCTGACAGCTGGCCAGCCAGGACACAGGAAAACTTCCGGCTACAGGCATGTTTAATTATTTATTAGTAATGATTTTCTCAGGTGTTCTATGTTTTATGTTATACAGTTTCAAAAACTACTTCTCTCCCCTAGTCAATAAGTAAATATGCTGATTGGATACATTTTAAAATTCAGGATGATATTTGTTTCCCTAAGGTATGAATTTTGGAGGGAGGAACATAATAACACAGTAATGCATAAGGTCAATATTTTGTAGTAGGCAAAATGACCTGAGAATATAAAATTACATGGAATCTTTACTGACTATAGCATTTACATATTTTATCATTGAGAAACATAAAACAAAACATACAAAGAATCACTGAAAGGGCCCAAAGGCTATATGAAAAAAGAAATATATTTCATTTCTTATTCTGTGTTGTGTTGCTATAACAGAATATCATAGAATGGACCAATTGTAAGAACAATAACAACAACAAAAAAGAATTCTCACAGTGCTACTGCATGGGAAGTCACTGAGCTTGCATCTGGGAAAGACATTTGCATGACATCATCCATGGCATAGGCAGCAGGCCATATGCATGCCAGAGAGCGCTTGAATCAAGATACAAACACTGGCCTCATTGTCCACATGAGAACACTGTCTAGATACATTCCTGTGATAATGGTATTAAACCCAGTTTCCTCTTACTTGGCCCCACTTTCCCATACCATTACATTGGGATTAAGTTTTCTAAACTTGAAGTTTGGGGAAAAGATTCAAGCCATAGTATTACTAGAATAACAAATCTTACATCAAGGAAAGAATGCACTAATTCATCAATTTCAATATCACTATGGTGAGAATTTATATGACCCCTCATCACTCTAACTACACCTAGTTTCCAAGTTGATAGGAGTAATAAACAGTAGGAACTTTGGGAAATGATTGGAACATGACTGCTCCATCCTCATGAATATGATTAATAATATAACAAAACAACACTGTCTTGTCTCTTTTCCCACATGAAGACACAAGCAGGCAATATCCTAAATAAACCCCATCAATCACTTTCTATGTCTAAGCCTTGATCTTAGACTTCTCAGTACTTGGAAGTGACAGAAGTAAGTTTCTGTTTCTCACAGTAGTTAGGACTTACAAGAAATGATAAAATTTTTATATATATTTTGATTATGAACTTCTTTATTATGAGTTTTCATAATGAGTTATATGAACATTGTGAAAAACTGTGGTTATGCCTACTGTAATAAAAAATATTATCAGAGAAAGGCAATTCATAGAATCAACAGGAATAGTGAAGAAAAGGATGATTGGAGGAAACACATTCATAAAAATATGACTACCTGTAACCCAATGGTCAATAACAAAGTAAATGTATGAGGAAGAAGATAGAAAGATGTGTAATAAGAGCCGGGCATTGGTGGTGCGCCTTTAATCCCAGCACTCGGGAGGCAGAGGCAGGCGGATCTCTGTGAGTTCGAGGCCAGCCTGGGCTACCAAGAGAGTTCCAGGAAAAGGCACAAAGCTACACAAAGAAACCCTGTCTGGAAAAACAAAAAAGAAAGAAAGAAAGAAAGAAAGAAAGAAAGAAAGGAAAAGAAAGAAAGAAAGATGTGTAATAAAATCAAGGGATTAGCTCAAATCTCTGAAGACCTAATGGAGATACTATATAAAAAAATAAAAATAAAAATAAAAAAAACTTGGCTCACAGAGGGTATGTTATGAAAAGCTGAAGGACATTCATGATTTAGTAGGCTGTGTTTCAACATTATGCAACTCAAGAATCCAAAGAAGAACAAGGAAAAAAATCACGAATTGCTGACTATGCTCATAGTAAGAGACTTAGAGCTTCACAAGTATCAGGAGGGCAGAGAGGTCAATTGGAACCTTCCTTTCTTCCAAGTTTAATGTAAATATATTTGTTTAAATAAATTATTTGTGTAAAGTATTCATCAGTTTCTCAGAGAAGCCATTCACAATGGTTTTAGATAATGCTTGTCTATTTGTCTAATTTACTTAAAAGAAAAATGATGGGGTCATGGAAAGTGGTAAACTTTTCCAATGGAATATGTTATTTATTCAGGGAAAAGTCGAAAACAATATGTTTTCTTTTCTCTTTTATATCTGAATCTGGATGTTCTAGTTCATAATCCCTTTCAAATAAAAATATTTTCTCCAAATTACTTTCATGATTGTTTAAAACAATTTAGATCAGTCACTCAATATCACTCACATTCTAAAGAGAAACTCTTAACTCCAGGTTGAGGCTTTTTTCATTCTATTCCCCCCTTAATGCTGTGAGCCTCCTAGAAGATTCCAAATTACAATGCAGTTCCCTTTATCCACACCTCTCTGAGATGTGCCAATAAATGTTCATTCTTCACACAAACCTGGTTTGTCTCAATAACTGACTACAAAAGAAAAAAATCTTTTGAACAATTTCTTACTGTACCAAAACATTTCTTCCTCCACAGAATGTGTGTAAGAAGATTGCTGCACTCTCTTCTGTTACCACATGGGAGCTGGGTATAATGTTACCACTAACAATGGCCATTGTAATAATATACTGCACAAGGGACACTGCAGAGAAATCCACTTAATGTATCCTTGCAACAGCCTCACCAGTCAACTCTATGCTTAGCCCAATTTTCTAGATGAGGAAATGAGACCTTAGTGTAGTCAAGTAAATTGCTCAAGATTGCCAAGCTAATAATTAGAGTAATCAATGTTTGACCCTATCAACCCAAATTGAATTCACCAAGAACACATTTTCTCTTTTCTCATCATATTCTTCACACAGGCAATCCAGGGAAAAATTATTTGTATGACACTACACAAATAGTGTTATGTGCTCTGAAAGCTATGTATCCTGAAACCCCATATTAGGTAAGCACTCTTGGCTTGTGACTTCCTCCACAAAAGTCTAGATACAGTATCTCCCATAGAGAAACAACTGAGTATTGTCAGTCATGCATGTCCCCAACCTCCCACTCAGGTTGGTGGCATGTTATCATATTTTCTCTGGAAAGATATCAAATTGTATGTAAAGCAAGTAGATTTGAGGGCATGTATACTGATGAATGGCATAGCACCTATAGAAGCTTACTCTTTGCCACAGTCAACTGTGATGTGAACATCAGCCCTGATGTTGTAGTTCAGTATTCTAAACTCCCTGTGTTCTGGCACCTTCTATGACATAGAGAATACTGCTTCTTTGCAACAACACCCTATGCCTATTTTGTCCAAATGAATGCAATTCATGATTTAGTATTTGCAGAAATTAAGAAATCCCAAAGTTCCAAATATCATGACACCCATGCCCCAAAACAAACAAACAAACAAACAAACATGGCCAGGTCTATCAGCAACATCTTACTCTCTGATACCAGCTCAGGTTCTGGTTTGTTTTCTGTTGCTGTAATAAGCAACATTACCAATAGCAATGTGGTAATAATGAGTTAATTTCGTGTATATTTTATAGTACATCATTGAAGGAAGCCAAAACAAGAATTTGAAGCAGAAACCATGGAAGAACACTATTTACTTGCTTACTTGTCATGGCTTGCTCAGCTTCTTAATTGAACCCTCTCATACTGATCATTAATGAAGAAAGTACCCGCACAGACATGCCACCAGGACATTCTGATGGAGGCCATTCCTCAATTGAGGTTCTTTGGTGGGTTTATGTAACTGAAATCACTAACCAGCAGAAGTACCTAGAAAAGTATAATGAAACAAGAATAATTGGAAAATTAAGAAAGACACATATAGAAAAGAAAGTCTTTGAATTTGTTTGATTGTTAAAAATAAAGGAAACAAAATAACCACAACAAAACAGTGGACTGAAGAGATGCCTCAGTGATTAAGAACACTTGCTGTTCTTTCAGAAGATTAATTTGGTTCCTGGAATCCACACCAGTTGGCTTCTGCCCTCCTGTAACTACAGACCCAGTGAATCCACCACCATTTTTCCTCCTCTACTGGCTCCACCATATATGTTCATAAAACAGGCAAACACATGCCCTTACACATGAATTAAAATAAATTCCTAGAAAACAAAAAAGGGTTCATACTAAAAGAGAAAGAATATATTGTGTGTAAATTCTTTAATTAAGACAATAAATAAATAAAAAGAAAAGGAACAAAGAAAAAATGAGCAGAACAAACAACTCCAATTTGTGAATGAAATTTTCATTTTCTCATTTAAAATATTTCATTTTTAAAGGACAATTTTTTGTTTGGAAAGTTCAATTTTATATTTCAAGATAGTAGTGCCCTACACCATGAATTATGCAGTATACACACTACTTTCATCTCTATTATCTCATTTTATTCTCTTCACAATCTAAGTTAAGTCCATTTGCAACCTTGAGGTAAACACCAAGGTTAATGATTTAACCTCCATTTTCATAAGCAAATTACAAAGTTTCTAACTAGCAGGCATCACACATTCTGTAATTATTGACTCACTAAGCATTGTTATTAAGACCATATTATCATATCCAATTTACAAATGGAGCATGATATTAAGTATAATTCAGAGTTATTATGAAGCATACAGTTACCTAGCATTTTGGATTAGCCCAAAAATGTCATAATAATTCAAGTGTTTGAGGAGAGATTTATGGGAAAAGACAGTTATCGGGGGAAATATGCAAATGAGTTATTACTGCTAATGAGTTAATGAAATAAGAATGATCATTTATACATTGTAAAATTATAACAAAAAGAAATTCACTTTGATGCTATTGAAAGTGAGAAGAAGAGTGGGTTGACATGTTTGAACAGCTATGAAAAAGGAAGAACAGGAAATATTCTGTAAAATTAAAGCTACTTGAACTTGATGTAAGGCATGAGAGAGTGTAACATGAACTGTGAAATGTTAGTTACTGGAAATCTCACTTATCAACCATGGTAGAACTCTTCTGTCACTTTCCATTCATGGGAGTCACATACTTTGAGGGTGAGTCTTACACTCTCAGTTAATTTCAGGAAGCAATTGCACAGAGGTGTCCTGAGGTATGTTTTCTAGACAGTTCTCAATCCCATCTGGTTATGAGTGGGAGAGCAATGAAAGAGATATTTTGATAGAGGGAGAGAATATAGGGTGAGTGAGAAACCTGGTGATAGGGAAATTCCCAGGAATCCACAAGATGACCCTAGCAATAGTGGAGAGGGTGCCTGAACTGGCCTATTCTGGTAATTAGATTTTTGAATACCCTAACTGTCAGCATAGAGCCTTCATCTAGTAACTGATGGAAGCAGATGCAGAGATCCACAGCCAAGCACCAGACCAAGCTCTGGGAGTCCAGTCAAAGAGAGGGAAGAGGGATTCTATGAGCAAGGGGCATCAAGATCATGATGGGGAAATCTACAGAGACAACTGAACCAAGCTCATAGGAACTCACAAACTTTAGAATGACCGCTTTGGAAGCTGAATGGGACAGGGCTTAAGCCCTCTACATACAGGAGGCAGTGGTGTAGCTTGGTCTGTTTGAGGGACCCCTGCCCTGGATATTGCTCTGTATAAATAAAATGCTGATTGGCCTGTAGCCAGGCAGGAAGTATAGGTGGGACAAGGAGAGAAGAGAATTCTGGGAAGTGAAAGGCTGAGGCAGAGACGCTGGCAACTGACACCATGAAAGCGAGATGTAAGATACCAGTAAGCCACGAGCCACGTGGCAAGGTATAGATTAATAGAAATGGGTTAATTTAAGATAGAATAGTTAGCAAGAAGCCTGCCATGGCCATACAGTTTGTAAGCAATGTAAGTCTCTGTGTTTACTTGGTTGGGTCTGAGCAGCTGCGGGACTGGCAGGTGAGAGAGATTTGTCCTGACCGTGGGCCAAGCAGGAAAACTCCAGCTACAGGCCCTTGGAAATTGGATCAGGATCTATCCCTGGTGCATGAGCTGGCTTTCTGGAGCCCATTACCAGTGTTTGGATGCCTTGCTCACCCTTGATGCAATGGGGCCTGCCTCAATTGAATGTACCAGGCTTTGCTGACTCCTCATGGGAGGCCTTACCCTTTTGAAGGAGGAGATGGGATGGTGGGGGGAAACACTGGGGTGGGAGGGAGCAGAAAGAAAGATGAGAGAGTGATCTGTGGTAGGTATGTAAAATAAATTTTAAAAAAATCTTTCAAATAAAAAAAGGAAAAAAAAAGAGTCAAGTCAATTCTCACAATTGACAAAGATGTGAAGATATCAGCTGAGCAGATCTGCCCTAGCATTCACCCTGTTACTACAGTAAATATCCATGACTCCTACACTTTGAGGAGATTAATATATCTACTATGTGAGAAGTGTGGAAACATATTTCCATGTTTTTTTTTCTTGCCAGTCATCAAAACATCCAAGTTTTGATAAGTTAATTAAGTTAATCTTCTTAGTTTTGTGTACACTGCTATAGATGTATACTATACACACAAATACATATTCTACATATATATTCTATTAGCTTTATAGCTAATAGACTGTGTGTGTGTTGTGAATGTGTGTGTGGTAAATGTGTTTGTTTCATGTGCACATGTATGTGTGCAGGTGCAGAGGTCTGAGTACATCAGGTGTCCTCTATTGCTCTCCATTTTAATAATTTGATACAGAGTTCTCACTTATTTTGACAGACAGCACATGTCAGCCTCCCTCCTTTCTCTTCCCTCCACAGTTTGGGGAATATAGGCACATGTGGACATGCTCAGCTTTCTACATGGGTCTCAGAGATTTGAACTCAGGACTTTGTGCTATACAGTAAAAGCTCTCAGCCATCTCTCTAGCCACCATTTTATTTGGTGTTAGTCTTCTGATTCCTGTCAACTACTTTTTTTTAGTAGTAATACAGAATAATTCATTAAAACATCCCTAAGTCATATTGAATGGATAAAGTAAATTACACATACTAACTAGCCTTATTTGGTATCAAGGTTGAAGAGTGTGACTATCTCCATAATTACATCATTGCATAAAGATGTAAATACATCTTTAGAAATCATATATTCTGGAGCTGGTGGACAGCACAAACAAAGTGATGTTCACCTCTACGGACAATTCACAGGGATGGTGGGAAACCCTGACTCTCAGGAAGCACACATGGAATTATCCAAAGTCAAAACTGCAGGTATTGTTCTAAAGAAATTTTATCTGTATGAAGAATAATGAATAAAACTGAATTGTGAGTTTTTTTCTGGGTATATGAACAAATATTAGCTATAATATGGTAGCTATGGAACAACTAGGCTGGAGCTGGAGTCAGGAAATTGGAAGCCACTATGATGGAGTAGAACAGCATGTACTAAATACCTGGCTGGCAAAAATGGGTACAATATACATAAACATTTCAATGTGACTCTAGAACTAACCACAAAGGAACAAATGTATTTGTTACAAAGCCCTTCATAAGTATATCTAATTACAGTACAAAGAGACAAGAAAAGGCAACTGAAATCTTCAGCTGACCCTAATGTGACAACAAAAATACCTTAGGCCATTTGCCAATGTCTTTCTTTCCCAGAAAGCAAATAATTGAAATGTTACTGTATAAGAGGTTGCAATTCATATCCTTTCCCTTCCCCATGCATCCTTTCCTGGAAATTGAAGGATGCTTCTGACTTAATGAGATATGAAGGGAATGGGTTCATTTGGCTTGAACATTTCTAAGAAATCTAGATTTGCTCAAGGATAATGAAGACTAAAGGTACGGACAGTCTTCATTCTAACAAATGTTGTTTTCTAAGGAATCACAGGGACCACACGGACAACAAATCTTAGCATCCCTCTTGTGATCGTATTTTATTATATAATGTTTCAGTACTTCTCTGGTGGTGTCTAGTATGTCTGGAAATGATCTCATCACTTGGAAAGTCATCTTTGCTTGCACTGTCACTTGAAATCAATTTTATAATTGAAAAATCAATTAGGTTTTTCTAATTACTTTTCTATTTTATGTAGTATCCTGATGACTGTCTTCAGGAAGTATAATAACTTTTCTTGTGCTTCAGTTACTAGTAAGTGCCCCTGGAAACCTCTCAAATAATAGTTGTTTTAGTCTCTGAAACAGACTTTCCTGTATCTATGATTATTGGCATTATATATTTTAGCGGTAATCTGAAATAAATAATGATATTCATAAATTGTGCTCTTAAAGGACAGAAAAATAAACATGTCAGGGGAAGCATCAAAACCTCTGATCTTACACAAACCTATGAATAAATGTGCTAAGATCTGTCATCTCATTGAGGAATTTAATAGTCTACCATCTTGTAAATTATAAAGAAAGAAAAAATTTGCATTCCACTCCCCACATTCTCTTCTATTATTGTATTGAGTTCTTTGCTACATTTGTTGAGTTTTGGGTGAGGTGATGAGTATGGATCTGTTTTGTTTCGTTTACATGTAACTGTCCAGTGTAACCAGCACTTCTTATTGAAGACACTCCTTTTCCCCATTTTTTTGGCTCCTTTATTAAAAATGAGTTGTACCTTAGTGTGTGGATTATGTCTGGACCTTCAATTTAAAACTGTTAATGGATGTGTCTGTTTCTATTTAAATACCAAACTGTTTTTACTACTATAGCACTGTAGTACAACTTGATATTGGTGATAGTGATAACTCCAGCAGTTCTACTATTATTCAGACTTGTTTAAAGTATCCTGGGATTTTTGTGTTTCTATATGAAGCTGAAGAATATCCTTTCCAGATCTGTGAAGAACTGCTTTTGATAGGGTGGCCATTATACTGTATTAATCTTATTGATCCATGAGCATGGGAGATCTTTTCATCCTCTGGTAGCTTCTTCAATTTCGTTCTTCAGTATTGGAAATTTTTATCATACAAGTCTTTCAGTTGATTGGTCAGAGCTTTCCCCAGCTGTTTTATACTACTTGGTGCCATTGTTAAAAGTACTGTTTCCCTGATACCTGTCCTTTCCCTCAGTCCTTTTGTCCCTTGCATATAGGAGGACTACTGATTTTTGTGAGTTAACTCTTTACTCAGCTACTTGACTAAAAGTGTTTGTCAGCTTTAAGAGTTTCCCAGTGGAATTTTTAGGATAATTTACGTATGATATCCTGTCATCTGCAAAGTATCTGTAAAGATACTTTGACTTCTTCATTTTCAATTTGTATGCCCTTGATCTGCTTCAGTTATCTTATTGTTTTAGCTAAGACTTCAAGAAATATACTGAATTGGCATGTAAATAGTGAACATCCTTGCATTGTTCCTCATTTTAGAAGAATTGCTTTGTGTTTCTCTCCATTGAAGTTGATATTGCATATGGGCTTGCCATACACTGCCTTTATTATATTAAGGTATGTTCCTTGTATCACTAATCACTCTAGGACTTTTATCATGAAGTGGTGTTAGATTTTGTCAAAGGCATATTATACATCAAATGAGATGATATGATTTTTTTTCAATTTGTTTTTAGGGTATGAAATCAAACTTTTCTTAAGGGTCTGTTGCATGCCCAGCAGTAGGTGGTCAACCAAAAAATGAACTCAATGACATCTTGGAGGTTCCTTGTCTCAAAGTGTCATGTCTGCTATCTTCCTTTAAAAAAAATGTTATCTTATTTTTTAATTTTTATTTTATTTATATACAGGTTTTTTCTTTTTATTATATAGGTTCTTTGCTTAGATATTATGGCTTACAGTTTAATATTTATATGTGATTCCTGAGAGTATGAACAACTGGGTTTATGGTTTGTTTTTTTTTTCCCCTGGGCTTCTTTTCTTTTGATTGTCTATTTTGTCCAATCTGATCTGTTAGTATTTGTTTTACTTTACTATATTATATTGCATTTTATTTCATTATTATCCCATAGATGTCTGTTTTATAATGAGAGAAAGAAAGGGAGTAGATCTGAATGGGAGGGAAGGTGGGGAGAAAATGGGTGTAGTTGAGGGAGAGGAATCCATAATCAGGATATATTATGCAAAACATATTTTCAATAAAAAGGAAAAATGATAGTAATGAACTATCCTCAACAATAACAACAGCATAACAATAATAATAATAATAATAATAATAATAAGTTATTATTATTGAAGCAATTGATTCTAAAGGTTAATGGGCCATACAAACATAATTTATAGAAAATGTGTTGAGCTAAATCAGAGAACTATTTATGTATTTTTGGTTTTTTGTCCATGAATATGGAGCCTGACACACATTTCAAGGGCAGGCTTCTGTAAGAGAGGATTCAATGGAAAAGTCTAGAGCGAGGTGCAAATCTCCAGGCCAGAAGATGTGTTCAGTATTTCACAATTTGAAGCTTAACTATCACAGTGGAAATATTTCTTGGAATATTTGAAGCTGAACACTGTATTGAAGTAACTTGGAGATGTTCTTATATTTATTTTTTAGAAAAATAAAACAGGCTAATAAATCTTCAAAAGAAATTATGCCATACTATGACATTGTCATTTTTCAATAAATGTATATATGTACTCAAAAGAAAAGAAAAAATGAAAGCAATAATTGTTTATTTTGAATATCCAATTGTGCAACAGAAGCTGCAGTCCATTTTCTGGTACTTAACAGAGAGAAGACATTCATATCATGACTGGTTTAAAGCAGATGTGTTAACTAACCTCATTTTACCAATTACTTCTTAGAAGGCGCTTAAGCGGGCTGTCCACTAGTAACATGATGACTCTTACAGAGTAAACTGTTGCATTCCATTGTCCATGCTATAAGCCATAATACAATGATGCTAAAAATACCCATTCTTAAACTTGAGGATAAACAAAATAGAGCTAATATATAGCATTGTTACTAATTTGTCTAGTTGCAAATATTGTTGATACATAGGTGAGTTTGAACTTTATCACTGTTTATGCAAATGTAGTATACAATATGTAATATGACATTTCCTTTCCTCTCATTAGTACATAGTTATTCCATAGTCTTCTTGGAATAGAGATTACTTTAACCTAGGATCCATAAAAATCAAATAAACAATATGAAGCAGGCATAGCTGGATCTGTAGTAGTGGAGTTATTAACATTCCCCAGTAGAAAATTGAGATAATAATAAAAAATATATTTATCTGGCATTCTGGCTATTATTCTGTTCTACCAAACCCCACCCTACCCCACTGTCAGGCAATAATAAAAGATGTCAGAGTACCATAGTAACTGAAAGGTTAAGTGCACGATGCAGCTTCCCTGAGGCTGTTATCAACGAAAGAATGAAACATTGCATTGATGTAGCTGCATTGGGGTCACTCACATTTTTCTAAATAGCCTCTCAACCAAGGAAACCAAATTGACTCATTGATCCACCAAACAGAACATTAGGATCCTTATTTTTGTCTATCATCAGTAGCTATCAGGGTTTTTTGTGTTCACATCTCCCTAGGAAAACTTAACACAAAAGGTATCTTGTCTGTTACAATAATGCTTCAGCAAATAAATACTTTGAGCCATCTGGGAAGTATATATATATATATAAATGTTTATTTAGGGGAAAGTTACATTTATGTTCACTATTAGACTTTCTGAGTATCTAAATAAAATATGTCATAAAATAGACTCAAGATTAATACTCATTTATGTCAAATCTCTGTGCTTCTTCATAAAACTCAAACAGTAGAATAAAGTAAAGAATGGAGATAGGTGGTACACTCTTTATAGCAGGATCATCTTCTATAACCTGCTAAAGGCTCTTCTAATGGAAAAGCATCTTTTATAATTTTTATATGACAGTAAACTTTCAGTTCAGATACAACTGTCTCCAGCGTTATATCCTTTTACTATTTCATTTCTATTTTCCTAGCCAGATATTAGATCTCCATATGGACTGTGGCAATAGTGCCAATGTCTTTGTTTGCTTTCTTGGGAGCTACTATGGTAAGAGTATTATAACTCTTCTTGATACACATTTGTTTGGTTCACAATTTTGAAAGAAAACATTTGCATTTTATTATCTCAAGCACCAGGGAAGTTACAGAACTTCTACCTTTTTCATATTTTTAAGTCATATCAGTCTTTTATAGTAAACACAGAATATGCAAAAATACAAGTATAAAATCTTAGCTAATTATATAAAATATTTTATAAATGGAAATTTTTTTAATTAGTCTTTTTGCTATCAAAAATATGTATTGCAAAAACCAGGAGCTTTGGTATTGCCATATATTTGTAGAGCCGTTTCTGTATATCCAAGAACATATCGAGAAACACATTGAGGGAAATTATTCAAGGTATCCTCAGTTACTCATATCTACTACAAAAAAAATCATTCATCAATGTAAAAAACAGGTATGCACTCAAATTTATGGTTTACATCAAAGTCTTCTTTGAATTCGAGGCACAATATCTCCTTAATGGATGTAGTCATGTCTCCTTTTTGTTTAAAGAAACTTTCCTTTTATTGTGAGACAGCTGAAGTAATTTACACTCAGCAGCTACAATCAAGAAGGGAAGAAATAAAACACTTATTGGAGACAAAATTATTACTTTAATTACTCATAAATATATACAATAAAGTAAATACTATTAAATATTTTTATGTTTCAGAAGTTGAAGTTTCACAGTAATATTTCCAAATAAGTGAGAATACCTCCACATTTATTTTTCTCTCTTTCAACCCTTTGTTCTCAAAACAAAGTGATTTCTTTTCCTTTGTAAGATTTTTGTATGTCAACCACAGCCTGCCCTGTGACACAAATACTCTCAGTTATTTGAATGACTTTGATACATCTACAAAATTTCCTATGTGCTGACATGTGTCTACTTGAAACATGGAATAGAAACTTCAAGAATGGGCTTCACTCATCACAGTAATTGGTATTCCAGCCTTTTAGTTCAGATAAATTATTGTTAATGTGATGGGCAGCTAGCATTAGTGTCAAATTAGCAGAAACTGCAAGGAGGGCTGTATGCTGGAATTTGCATAATTTTCATCAGAATCTAAAGGCTTTCCCAAAATTGATGATCAAGGAGCGATGCAGACATACTAGTATACTTATTGTAACATTTGGGGGATGTTACTTTAAATGTCACATTCTAACGTTTTAAGCCAATGATTTGCAACTTAGGGTAATGGTCAACATTTGAAATTTGGACACAAATAATTTATGTGAAAAATATGACTCCTCATAATTATTAATTAGCCTGTCTATGGACAAATAGAACCATTTTAATATTTTAAAAATGGTACTGAAATGTGTTCCTTTATTCTCAGCTGCTTTTTGCTGAAGTCTGCTTAAAGATTTCAAGTACAATGATCATGACTCTTTCCCAAAGTCTTCCATGTATTGTCATATGTGTGCTTTAATTAACAGAGAAAATCGTCTTTTAATAACTTTTTTATTTTAAAAATATTTCTTTCCTTTTACATACCAATCCTTGTTCCCCCTCCCTCCTCTTCTCCCACTCTCCTCCACCTACCCCCATCCCACCTCCAACCCCTCCTCATAGAGGGTAAGGCCTCCCTTGGGTAGTCAGCACATGCTGGCATACCAAGTTGGGGCCGGACCTAGCCCCTCCCCCCTGCATCAAGGCTGAGAAAGGCATCAATCAGCTTCAAGACCCAGCAATACCACTCCTGGGCATATACCCAAAAGATGCTCAACCACACCACAAGGACATTTGCTCAACTATGTTCATAACAGAATTATTTGGAATAGCCAGAACCTGGAAACAGGAAATCTTTCTGAGAACCTCAAAGGGTATTTCAAAATTCTTATCATGAGGCTAGATGTGGTAAGATGTCCCTGTGATGCCTATACTGAGAGGCATAGGCAAGAGAAGCATTGCTACAAGCATGAATGAGATTAGTTTGATCTATATAGGGAGTCCCAGGTCAGCCTAGGCTCCTGGAAGTGTCTCAAACAAAAGAAAACAAAGCAGAGAAAGTTCATAAGCCCCACCCCTTACTGAGGAGTATTAGCAGTAGAAAATTACTTGTGTAGGAGAATCATTCTTTACCGAGGATATGGCCATTTGTCGGTTTCCTATGTTTCAGTGGATGGTCCCACATTAGACACATAGGGGAAAAGTAACTGATCTTACTGAGGTACCAAAAAGAGAAAGTATGGAGCTGCTTGGAGTCATGGCAGGGAGTGTAGGGGACGAGTAGGAGGGGGAAATATGGAGTAGATATGATTATATTTCATTGTATGTATGATCATATTTTATTGTATGTATGTCTGATGTCTGTAAAAATAAAGAGAAATTTTAAATTAAATGTCATGATGAAATAAGTATATAATAAAGGTGACATGTGAAATAATTCTATAAAAAAATGAAGTGAAACTCAGCTGGAGAGATGGCTCAGCCAGCAAAGTATTTGTGATACAAGCATGTACAACTTAGTTTGATCCCCAGATCTCATATGAAAAGTTATCAGTCAAGGTGACACACAATTATAATCTCGGTGCTGGAGACAGAGATAAACAGATTTCCAGAGTGTGCTGGGCAGTCAGCATAGTCTATTAGGTAAGTTATGGGATAGTGAGATACTCTGTCTCAAGAGTAATGCTCTTGACTCCTGAAGAGCGACCCAAGACTGTCCTCTGTCCTACATATGCACACACACACACACACACACACACACACATACTTGCCCACATGTGTACCAGCATACACACCTATATGTACACACACACTTTTGCAAGCCTCCCAAAAGAAGTGAGATGACATCAGAAACATAACACAATTAGTGATCTGAAATTACCAAATATATGTTAACAAATTTAAAGAAACAATTGCAACATACTTAATGGTATTAATTCTAATAATTCAAGGATATTTAAAAGCTTTATGAAAAATATCAATACATTTATTTATAAGTAGTAAAAATATATGATTAAATTAATCATTTCATAAAATAAAAATCCAAGCAAATAAAAAGCAATAAATGTTTTATGATGGTAAGACAGACCTATCAAAACTTCAGTTCCTTTGTTAATATCTTAAACTTTATACTTGAGTAACAATCAAAATAATTAAAAATGCCTCTGCATGGTGAGACAATTGTGTAGCTTGATCTGCTTGGGGGGGTCCCCTGGCAGTAGAATCAGAATCCATCTCTGGTACATGAATGGGCTTTTTGGAGCCCACTACCCATGATGGGACACCTCCGTGCAGCTTTGAGGCAGGGGGAAAGACTTGGACTTGCCTTTACAGGATGTGCCTCCCCATGAGAGGCTTTGCCTTCTTGTGAGGGGGAGTAGGGATTGGGGGGGATGAGGGGCAGGAGAAAGAAAGAGGGGGGTCTTTGGTGTGTAAAATGAATGAAATTTTCTCAATAAAAAAAAACTATGACAAAGATAAAAATGTAGGTAAACTGTGTGAGGTACAAAAAAAGTAGAAAACAATTCTTTTTACTATTATTAATTAAATGTATTCATTTATTTTTACATCCAGACCACAGTTTCTCCTCCCTAGTCTCCTCCCATTTCCTCCCCGCCCCAGCTTCCCCCAATCCACTCCTTGTAGTGGATACCTGCTCTTTCTATGACTTGGAAGCATCCTCCCTAGAGCTGCAGCAGATAATTGTCCTACCTACCTATGACTGTGAAGTACCTGCCCCTGGGGCATGGCTTAAGGCAACCCTTAAGACTTGAGACACAGGTGTGAGATGCCACTCTCTTCTCTCCCTCATAGGCTTGGGTGCTGAGAGGGATCCAGGCAGAAGAACAGCATTGGACTGTACCTCAGACTTCCAGGATGCTAAGATAAATCTCAAGTGCTGTAGTGGGTCTTCCTCCCTAAATTATTTTACCCTTAAGTCCTTAAGCAGACTCCATGGATGTCTCGAATGAACTCCTCCTAGTTTCTGTTCAGAAAGGGGAAGGCCTCCCATGGTGTCAACAAAGCATGGCATATCAGGTTGAAGTACAGCTAAGCTTCTCCCCCTGTATTAAGGATGGGAAAAATCAGCCAGTATGAAGCCAGCCAAAGCTTTTGGGACAGGCCCTATTCCCACCACTGGGAGTCCCACGAGTAGATAAAACTATACAACTGTCACACATGTGTAGGGGCATAGGTGGGTCCCATGCAGGCTCCCTAGTTGTTGGTCCAGAGTGTGTGAGCTCTTATGAAATCAGGTTAGTAGTTTCTGTGGGTTCCCATGTGACGACCTTGCCCCCCCCCCCCCCCCCCGCCCTCTGATGACAATGGGGTAGTTACTAATCTGGCAAATCAATATGATTATGAGATTCCATCTTATACCAATCAGAATGGAAAACAAACAAAAACACTAATGACAGCTTATGCTTGAAGAGATGTGGAGAAAAAGAAATACTCCTCTACTGTTGGTGGGAGTACAACATGTACAACCACTCTGGAAATCAATATGGCTGTTTCTCAGAAAATTGGGAATCAATCTTCCTCATGACCCAGCTATACCACTCTTGGGCCTATACCCAAAGGTTGCTCAAGCATTCAACAAATAGCATTGTTATTTGTAGTAGCCAGAACCTGGAAGTAACCTAGATGCCCTCAGCCGAAGAATGCATAAAGAAAATGTGGTACATTTACACAATGGAGCATTACTCAGCTGTGAAAAACAATGACATCATGAAATTTGCAGGCAAATGGATAGAAGTAGAAAATATCATCCTGAGTGAGGTAACCCAGACTCAGAAAGACAAATATGGTGTGTACTCACTCACCAGTGGATATTAGCTATAAAGTAAAGGATAACCATGCTACAATCCACAGCCCCAGAGAGGCTAGGTAACAAGGAGGACCCAAAGGTGATGTGTGGATTTCTCTGGGAAGGGGAAATAGAAAAGATATCCTGGGTATACTGGGGGCCAGTGGGGATGGAAACATAAGGGGTTGGGTTGTGGGATTGAATAGAGGAGGAGAATAATGAAAGAGACATCTTTTTTGGGGGGAGGGAGAGGTAGGTGTTTATTTCATTAGTCATTTTTTTGGTTTTCTTTTTCATTTTTCTTTATTAAGAAATTTTCTACTCACTCCACATACCACCCACAGATCCCCCCTCCTTCCTCCTCCCACCCTCTCAGCCCTCTCTCCCAAGCCACCACGTATCCCCACATCCCTCAAATCAAGGTCTCCCATAAGGAGTCAGCAGATCCCAGCACACTGAGCCTAGGCAGGTCCAAGCCCCTTCCCACTGCACCAAGGCTGCGCAAGGCGTCACACCACAGACACTGAATTCCCAGAAGCCTGCCCATGCACCAGGGACAGATACAGATCCCTCTGCCGGGGTGCCCCCCAGCAGTTAGAGCCAAACAGCCTCCTTCCTTATCCAGAGGGTCTAGTCCAGTCCCATGGGGGCTCCACAGCCAACAGTCCACAGTTCATGGGCTTCCATTAGTGTGACTGGTCATCTCTTCAAGTCCTCCCATCATGATCTCGATGTCTCCTGCCTGCAGAATCCCTCGTCTCTCTCATCAATTGGATTCCAGGAGCTCAGACTGGTGCCTGGCCTTGGATCTCTCCATCTGCCTCCATCAGTCACTGGACAAAGGCTCTATGATGACAGCTAGGTTATTCGCCAGACCGGTCTTTATCCAGGGCATTTTGGGGTCAGGTAGAAACCTGGTGAAAGAGAAACAACCAAAAATCTACAAAAATGACCCCAGCATAGACTCCTAGCAATAGTGGAGATGTAGAAAGCAATTCTTATGAGGTGCAGCTCTCTATGGTTTCACAGCTTCTGCAGTGGTCATTCAAGGGCAGCCACATGCCAGCCTTATAGTCTAGGACAGCTCATGCTCCTTGAACCAATCAATCATTTTCATTATCTTGAGGTCTGACTGATAGTTCCTGCTAATCCTGGAGGCTCAGGAGAACAACAATGTGGGAATAAGTAGGCAAGAATGCGTTCAAGGTATCTCACATGGCAAAGATCATCTTTTCCAAAATTCTTGGTAGAAACACAAAAGATACCACTTTTTTTCTGTGCAGGGATCATAAGTAGGTTTTACTAAGGATCACACATTGTTGACATTTACAGGGGGCATATTTGTTATTTATTATGGCCAATGGCTTCACAATAAGTTTTATTTCACCTCTGAGATATATCTGTGAATCTGAGGACCTAGGAAATCCTGGGCTAAAAAAAAGACCTTCTCCAAGTATGAGCATCAGCCATTCCTTGAGAAGACAAGAGCATTGATTTGAAGATGGTAATAAGATCACATTGTTAAAAGAAGAAGAGATAAATGTAGAACTGTGTTCCTCTGAAGGAGTGGTTCTTTAGTGGGTGAGTCAGGACACAACAGGACATCAAATATGTGACAGACAACATAACTGGTCATGCTGTTTGGTGAAGAGGAGTAGACAGCTTGCCTCATGTTCTCAAGAGATCCTCATCCAAGTTCACAGTTAGAGTTGGCTATCATGCTCACTGATTCAATTGTGTTCCATTTTCCCAATGAGGATATCTTTTGCCACCATCAATGCTGTTGGCCAGATCTACGTCTACTAGTAGAAGACAGGAGACAAAATATGTACAATCAGAGGAAGCAAGGTACAGGTGGAAGCATTTATATCATGGAGTGGTGGCACCCGAGTCTTTTCTGCATCCAGAGATAGAGCTTCTATATTTGTCATGTCAATATGAGCTCTTTTCACCAACTAGCTTCCCTTGAGTTCCAGTATTCTGGACCAGCAAGTCTGCTGTTCAAGGCAGAAGAGCTACTTACTGAGGACCTACCGATCAGACTTGCAAACTACCTGGATAAGAACCCCAAGAATATTAATAGTCATAGTAAATTAATTTAGTATCTGAAGGATATTGAAAAGAAAACAAATTTCTTATTTGTCCTGTGGGAACCATGAGAAATATCTTAATTTCTGGGATTCAGCAGGCTAAATATGACCTGACTAGGAAATTCACACTAATCGCGTGTCCAGGGTAAACATGGACTAGTCTAAGAACAGTTCATTAGCTGCAGCATGGAACATAATGTGTTAAGGCATCATGTAAGTGAGTACTCAATCAAATTGTGTATCTGCACCCTATGAATACTATCCTAGCAGTGCACATATCCAAATCATTCTAGATAAGGACGAGAGTGTTTCATCATAGACAAGTCCAGTTACAACACCAATGTTGTATTCAGTGTACCTGGTGTTAACATGGAAGTTAGAGTATCCTTGACCCCACCCTGAAGATGAGGATAAACTCTAAAAATCTCTCATCTCATAAATGCTGTGGTCTCTTCCTGAGATGAAAACTTCAGCATGTTTGACATTATTAACGTGGTCATGGTGTTCAGCATTTTCCAAAGCTACTTGGCATCCAATGTTCTTATGGAATCCATACAAATACTGTGGTTCTGACATGGTCAATAAGTAGACATTGAGCCCTATTTTCATAGGCATAGCCATAATAGAGTACATCTTTGATCCAGGATCCAGAGTAGATATCCATGCTCCCAATCCAGGCAAGATGAGCACATGCTGTTCACAATCACTCATGAGGTCTTATTGAATGGACAATCACACACTGAGAAGAACTTTCTCCAATCAGGGGGATTGAGTTTAACCTCAAGAGAGTGCAATTCCATGTTTCTGCAATAGGCATACTGTCCTGCCATAGAAGAAGTATGAAGAAGCAATCATGACTGCTTGCATCTATGCACAGGTTTTCTCATGTCTGTTCACATCCTTCACAAAGTCCTACACAGTAACAGTTTGCACATGATGTATACAAGTGGGTTGTAATGGAAAATCCACCAAACTTCACAAATGTAAAACATGAGAAGCACTTATCTCAAAATAAAAACTATAACCTCCATCAGAATCCATCCCTGGTGCATGAGCAGGCTCTTTGGAGCCCACTACCTATGATGGGACACCTTGCACAGCCTTGAGGCAGAGGGAGGGGCTTGGACCTGCCTCTACTGATTGTACCAGGCTCTGCTGACTCCCCATGGGAGGCCTTACCTTCTTGTAGGAGGGCATGGGGGATGGGTTGAGGGAGAGGTGCTGGAGGGGCAGGAGGAGGGAAGAGGGGGATCTATGATTGGTATGTAAAATGAATAAAAAAATTCTTAATAAAAAAAAAGAAAAACTGTAACCTCCATTATTCTCCATACCATTGAGGGCTTATGGATGAAGAGTTTTTCATCTAGGAAGAGAACACAGGAGTTATGGGGTGAGGGCTTTGTAGAGTTTATTCTCATCCTTTAGGGTGATACCCAGGATAGGGTACATGCAGACATTGTCACCTGCCTCTGTCTCCTGACTGTTGGAACTAAAGACACATCACCACTACATCTGGCTGCAAATACTATTTCTTAAACACAAGCAACTTGTTAAAGCACATAGGAAAATGAGTAAACAAACTGAAGGGGAAAAAAGTGAAGAAACATCAAGAAAAGGCAAATGTTTGACATGAACTGAACCTGTGATAAGATATTCATATCAAATAGTAGATTCTAAGGATACACAGAAAGACAAATGAAAAGAGGAGAAAATCCAAGAAGCATCCGGTTGAGCAACACTATTGTTTATCATGGGGCTATTTCCAACAGTGGAGAAAGAATACTGTATTCTAAAATATTATTTCTTCCTCTTCAGCACCCTGGAAGACTCCTGCATAGAATATCCCTCTCACTGTAGGTTGACAAGGCCATTCCAGCAGTAACTTCCTTGAGAAAGGACAATGCATATCCTGTTCAGAGTGTTGAGTGTTCTACTTGGTTGGCTTTGTAGATGGGAATGTTGCTGTAAGTAAGTGATCCGTCAGCATGCTCTAAAAGGGACTGACATTGTACAAAAGGACATGGCAACCTTACTGTTAGATTGACTAAACAAACAAGTAGCTCGGTGGACATATTCTATATTCCCTCCAGGCATTTCCAAATCTAACAATGGAAAAGGAATTTCCTGTGGAGCAAATGGAAGATAACGGAGTAGGGAGACATGCCTGGTCACAGAGGGAGAGGGGAGTGAAGGTTAAATCACAATCCACAGTTCAGCAATCTTGGAAAAAACTTGAATTTTTGAATCGCCAGAATTCCCTCCATTCTTCCTGATTTTAGTGACAGTAGAGAGTCAGGGGATCAGAAGGGGAGGAGCAAATGTCCACGATCTGGATTCACTTCATGAAGGGGACAGAATTTAAAGTGTTGACTCTTTCATTGAGCAACAAAGTATTCCAAGGCAAAGTAACTTCCTAAAAAAATAGAAGATTAACTACCACTGGCCTTTTAGTAAATAATGGAAAAATCTCGAAACAGTAATCTGGCTACAAAATGTAATTTAACATCTTTCCCCTAGACTCTCAGGTGGAGCAGGTAAACTGACAACAGTAACATTTGATCAGTTATTTTTCTGTAATGGTGCAGAGGACCACTAACTAATCTCCTACAAATGGTACTGGCCATGGAATGACAAAGTATGGCTTCTCTGTGTGTCCTTGCTCTCACATTAAACAACAGCATATCTCTTTGATGACCCAGTCCTGCAATTTTTCTCCTAGGGCTATAGGAAGCTGAGTTTGGCTCTGGTATGTCTAGTACTACTTGTCTCATCTGGAAGTCCATGTCATGCTCATTCTACCTTAACCTTCACTAAAGACACTTCAAAGGCTCAGCACAGTTCACTATTTCGGGACTGACTACCAGTCTCTGCAAAGTATACCTTACCTTCACTTAACCTTCTTTCGTTAAAACTTTCTTAACTTTGCCTGTGAGCTGCAAATAGTTCTTGGTTGGAAAGATGTTTGACTTGATTTCCTTTACTCAAGGACTAAGGTGAGTTTCCAGCCCTCTTGTTATACATAGTACTTGATTTATCTGAATATCATCATTGTGGTAGGGACTTGGGCTTAAGCAATGATTAAAATTTGCCTTTTAAGTTTTCATTTTTTTTACATTAAAAACATCATGTAAGCATCAAAAGTAAGACAATGCACTTCCTGAGATATGTAAATATAATGTAATACATTGAGAATTCAGTGACTTTCAAGGAGTGAATGCATTTTGCATATTGAAAAGATGTGGGTGTTGATTACAGCTGTTGACTGGACTGTGGCAGCTGCTTATACAAGTACCCATGGTTCTTCATTTTCCATTGGGCCATTTCCTTTGATATTTAACCTTGAACTTCTTTGCATAAAATGATAGAATTTATTGCTCAATGATTTAAATCTCAGATGGACATGAAGGATGCTTTCCCCAACATTAATATAAGAGAACTGAAGGCACTCTAGTGTAGTATCATGCCTCAGCAAGAAGCAGCCTGTGTGTCACTCTTTGTGTCCTGTCTTTTTCTGTGCAGAGTGCTTTCACTCCTCTCCTGAGACCCTGGTCAGTTGTAACAGCTGAGGCTCCAAACAAGTGAGAAAACACATGTGTACTCCCTTGCCAGTTGGCTAGAGATACACTGGCAAGAAGAAGCTCTTCCAAGCTCCCTCATACAGCAACACCAGTTTGTGGATCCCTAGACTGGTGAGCCCAGATAAATGTTTATCCCTGTTTGCCAAGGAAACTTTGTTGTTAACTGGTAACTAGGATTATTATGTAGCAAGTAATTATAAATGGACATTTCAGCTGAGGCCACTGAATACAGAGAAAGTATCTCTGCCATCTCATAGAAGGTGTCTGAATATTTTGTTTTCCAAATAATACTGGGAAACAGTGGACAATTTACCATGTATCCTTCAGTGAGTACATTCTTGTAAGAATGGAGACAGCAATAGAGTCGTCTGACTCACAGAGTCATTTTGAGTTTAACCATGATAATGTATCAAACGACAAAGCAGAGTGTTTGGCACTTGGTACATGCTAAATAAATTATGAGGATTTTCCTGCTCTTTTAAAATAATTTATAAGCTGTTTCTGTATAATAATAAAATTTTTAAACAGATCTTAGCATTAAAATTATATGGCATAAGCATATTATTATGTGTCAAAATTATACTTATAAATGATTATTTTAAAAATACTTAAGTAAGTGATAAAAAAAAAAAACAGGCTCCACAGCACCCTGTAATTTTCTCAAGGGCAAAGATGATGTTACAGGCAACTATTTCATTTCTATCACTTAGCATATGTGGGGCCAGATTGTAGGTGCCTTGCAAGTGTTTGTTGGAATGAACCTGTGCATAATAACATGGAACAAAGTCTTCATTTTTTGCTGCCATCACTTTTCTGGTTGAAGATATAATTAATGTAAGCTAAATATCAACATTAATTAAATAAACACATTACCTAACTCAGGGTGGCCACTCACTAAGCATTTATGAATTGACTATGGAACCAAATGGAAAAACATGCAAAGGTCATGGAAATTAGGTAATTAGCTTTTCTGAGGTGAAGAGGGCAGATGAATTATTCAACATGGCTTCTGTATTTCTAAATAATTATTACATGATTTATCAACTATCATCAGAAAAGACTACTGAAGTTTGTGGATAAATACAACTAGCAGAAATCTCAATTTGCCAAAACTTAAAGATAGTGCAGAATACACTGAAATAAATATATTTTATGTTCTCATTGCATATTTTCCCTACCCCAGGAAATCAGGAAAACAGTCAACAACACACTGTGTCTTTTTCCTTTGTTGTACCAGACATCATTATACACTGATTTTAGTATGATGTTTCAGTACATGGTTTTCTGTATGCAATTAGAATCAAACAATCATTGCAAAATTTTGCTTTGAATCAAATATGTCACCTTTTCCTCATAATTGTGCCTGGTCATAGAACAAATCCAATGTATAAATCAATGTCTGCTTTCACATTCTAATATCTTGAGGGATCTTGTTTATTTGCCTCTTATATCAGAATGCATCATCTATAGATTTGTTTAAACAAACAACTAAACGAGCCTCATGCCCTGGCTCATTGAATGGTGTCCTGGTTAGTTGTATTTTCAGCTTGACACAACCAAGAATCACCTGGGAAGAAAGAGCCCCAGTTGAGGATCTGTCAGATCATATTGACCTGTGGCCATGCTGTATTTATGGAGAATTCTCTTGATTACTGATTGGTGTGGGAAGGCCCAGTCTACTGAGAGAGGTGATTTCCCTGTTCTTGAGTTGTGTATGAAAAGGGGCTGAGCATGAGTGAGAAGGGACAAGGCAGTTAGCAGCATTCTTTCATGGTTTCTGCTTCAGATTCTTCCTGAGTCCCTGCCCCTGACTTCCTTCAATGGTGGATTATCACCTGGAATTAGAAGTCAAATAAACCCTTTTCTTTCCCTACATAAATAACTTATGTCTGTGTTTACCCTTACAACAGAAAAGCAACAAGAGAAGAAGAATGGTATCCTGCCCTCTGTCCTGCCCTGTTTGGATGGATGCCTTTTGGCATTCATTTTGTTTTTTGGTAAACTTTTAGTTCTAAGTGTTACATTTTGGTTCTTCTTGATTTAGCACCATAAAATTGGGAAAGAGTACTTTCTATGTGTCATCTAAGACAAAGGCATTAAGCATGGTATGTGCTGTTTTTAAAAGAAAAATCAAAGAAAGTAATTTTGTGAGACAACCTCTTAGAATAACATGTAACAAATGATACAGTCACAGTAGCTAATAAAAAGCAACTGTACTATAATTAAAGTTAAAAATGTAATTGGATAAAATGTTTTAAATGCTATAAATGCTATGTATATTATGTATCATATAATATCCAACCTTATGAAAATGTCACCTTTTAGTCTAGTTTGAAAACGTGAGATTTTTATTTGTGTCTGTTTAATGACTGACACTTGGTATTCTGCTGTTGTAAAATGATGACACATTGAATCATTTCAAGTCCTTGCTTAAACTGGAAAAACAAGCTAGTTTGGAATGGAATACTGACAGCTCACAGAAAGCAATCCCCCCATTGGGTCATTGACTGTCATAGAAGTTTCATAGAGAAATGAGTAAACATAGTCAATATTATGGAAGCAACTGCACAGGCCGGAAATGGACTGTTACTTCTGATAACAGTCAGAGTCTACACCTTTCCAGAGACGTGTTGCTCACATGACTGACTTTACAATACCTGCTGTCAGTAAGAAACACAGTATGATCAAAATGTAAGGTAAGGAAAATGTTCTAAATGGAAACTACAACGAATTGAAATGGTTAATGAATATGATCAACATATAATGTAATAAGAATGCTCCAAATGAAAAAAAAAGAAAAGAAAGAAACACAATACAAATCGCTTCTCATTTTTAGAATTACTGATTCAAATGAGGAGCCTTTTTTAAGCTCAGAATAACTCACAAAACCAACAAGACCTGCTAATTTTAAGGACCATTCAAAGTGCTCAAGACAAGCTACACATTTCAAAGGGCCAGGCTCCTTCAAAATGCTTGGCTGTGTGTGACTTTACTATTTTCTTCTTTTTCCTTCACAGAAATAATGCTGTGTTTTTGGGTGCAGTCATTGTATTTGTTGAAGGAATTGTGTTTTCTCACTCATGTTGTTATTGGGAGAGGTCATTTTAAAGGGTTCAGCCAAAGTGCAAGTTAATCGAATCACCTACCAAGGAGCTCATTAAGCGAGGAGACTGACACTCTTGCCATTCATCTTGTGTCTTCTGGTTTACAATTTGTATTGATGCCTCAGGTGAAATAAGCGGTTATGGGGCCTTGAGCATAAGTTGAAAGCTACATGCTCAGCTGTCCAAGTGAAAAGACAGGAAAATCCTGCTAGTAACAATTTCAAACTACTTTTGAGACTCAGTGTGAATATCTTCACTTGTCTTTTGTGTAGCGAGCAAAAGTGGATGTTTTTTTTTTAATATTAATCCTTAGGTATATTCAGTCTTATTTGATAGACCCAAGTTTGAGATCAACTAGAAAAGAGGAAATAGAAATTTGTACATCTCCAGATAGAATAGAGAAAAACAGTCAGGAAAAGAAAAGGGACCAGAAAATGGCCCAGGATGGAAGGGAAATGGGTCATCTATTATTCGATATGAAATGAGAGAAAGTTGGGGTGAGTGGTCCAAAATCTCGCAATGACACAAGAGGATGGGATTTTAGGTCGCTTGTGAGTCATCTGGCATGAGCTTCACAAATGTCCACAAAATTACCAGTGACATAACTCAGTGGACAAAGCAACTTGTTACTGTGCCTGACAATGTTGAGTTTGATCTCTACAAGCCACATGGAGGAAGGAGAAACCAAATACTCAAAAGCTGTCCTCTGACCTATTAGTATATGGCATTGTGTATATGTACATGCATGCACATGGATACACATGCATAAACACACACACAAATAAATAAATGTAATTTATTTTTATAGAAAGAAATTGAGTCATCATCAAAAATTAAAACTTTGACTATTACACAAACAAGTTGTTTTTTTAAGAGAATAGTAATTACAAAATAAAGAATCAAAGGCCATAACCTCAAAAAAAAAAAAAAAAAGAGAATAGTAATTAACTACCTTCTTTTCGGGTCTCACAATTCTGAAAGAATTACAGTTGAATGATTTAAATTTCAATCATTTAAATGGAACTAGTCTTGTTTTATGCTCTCACCAAAGTCAGAATCTGCCCAAATAACAAAAATGGATGCTATTATTCTGAAATTAATAATTTTAAAACAATGAACAAGAACCTTCTAACCAAGTGTAAATCAGAAATGTATATTATCTTCTGATAACGTTCAGTGAGAATTATGTCATTATTATGAAGACATTTCACATGCCAAAGTTTAATTAAGATGTGGAGATAAAATAGTTATTTATGCCAGAAGATAGGGGTGCATGCTTTTAATCCCAGTAGTCAGGAGGCAGAGGCAGGTGGATTTCTGTGAGTTCCAGGTCAGCCTAGTCTACAGAATGAGTTCCAGGACAGCCAGAGTTACACATAGAAACCCTGTCTCAGAAGAAAAAATAATTATTTTAAAATTGATTTCTTGAATATGAATATTATTAACTTGATAACTAAATATGAACAATATTGCCGATATGTTTAAGCATTAATAAAGAACTGGTTTTGTTGTTTGATAACCTAAAATAGATTAAATTACTCCTAGATCTTAGTCAAGGGCAAGCTCATTTATAAAAAAATAAATAATGCTGGGACTAGAGAGAAGGTTCAGTATGTAAAGTGTTTACCATCCAAGTGTGAGATCCTGAGACTGAATCATTAGAACCCACAAAAAAATCAGTCTGGATGTGATTGTGTGGATCTGTAACCCCAGAATTCTTGAAGACAGAGTGAAGTTGAGAGGACAGTCACTAGAAAAAAAACAGGAATCCTGTCTCAGTGTAGAAAGCAAGGACCAAGACTGATTCCCAAGGATGTTCTGTGTATGACATCTCTGCATGCATTTTGGCCCATAAACACACACACACAGAGTCACATACACAGATTATAATCATCCTCCTCCTCATCACCATTGTTGCAAATTATTAATGTTAGAGTTCTCCCTAAGTCTACTCATAATGCAACAATTTCCAAAGTGATGCTACTTTGATGAGGTATATTGGTTTTAAAACATGTAGCAAAATATCGAAATAGCAAAATGGTGGAATCGCTCAATGGTTGAACAATTCAAACAGTGAACTGCACTAGGCAAAGTTGTACTTGGAAATGTGTGTGCTGTCTTCTGTGCCGTATTCTTATTTCATGTCACGAATTAAAAGCTGTGTCCTAAGCACGCAGAATAGGTTTAGAAAATAAGCAGATGAAAAAAGTTAATTCATCATGTTAGGATAATAAGTTATATTATATGTCATTAAAAGAAAGGCAGTTGAACAGTGTTTATATCTGGAAGGCAGTACATGAAAATGCATAACTACACACTCTTGTCATATTTAAAGAACACTCTTTTCTAAAAGGACAGGTGATGTGAGCACTTTAATTCTAAGGTCCTGTAAATGTGCTAGGATGTATCCTTGCAGAGTTGTCACACACCGTAGTCTGTAAATGACAAGCGGGATGACATGGCAAATAGTGCTTCTGATGCAGAAATAATTGTTTTGAATTGTTTTGAATGCTGAGAAGCCAAAGGACAAAAAGGACAAGGTATTAAAATAAAAATTTAACATTCTAACAAGTATGACAGATACTTTTAGAAAGCAGTCAGTAGGAAGTGCCTGTGCTATTTCACTACAGAAATTCTTCCCAGTGTCCTAGACTTGGACCTAGAAAACAAGAATGTAATTGGGCTGTGACACTCCAAATCCTGAATTCCATGAGTTTCTACCTGATCACAATTTTTCCCAAAAGGTGTGCCTGCCATGTAGCTGGAGTCGTCTCTGTGTTTAAGAACACTTGCTGATCTTGCAGATGACCTGTGTCTGGTTCCAGCACCCACAGGATAGATCACAACCATCTATTCCTCAAGTTCTGGAGATCCAGCACTCTCTTCTGAACTCTGTGGGCTACAGACACATACACATATACAGGTGAGACATTCATTTGCATAAAATAAGTAAGTCCAAACAAATGTGCCTTGTTTATAAAGCTTGTTATTAGATTCTCAAGAAATGTATGTGTTATCATACAGAAGACAGGCAAATGGCTATCATTCTTGCATAAAAATCAGATCTTATTTACATTTGCGTTAGAGATGTTTGCCAATACTTTTAAGTGATTCTCTAAAACAGACTGACAAAGGTGTAAATTAAACTTCACTTGAAGTAAATACAACTGAACACTTCACAATGTAAATCAATTAATGTGTGCAATCAGTGTAACCATGAAATTCCCAGATTAATCACAGATTGACATTTAAAGCTACATGGAGATGTCTCAATGTCTTTTCTAGAGTATCGTGTTTTAGTCCAAATGAATGAATCTTGAAATAAGGCTCATTGAACAGTGTGTTTCAATTTAGTGGAATCCATATATTTATATTTTCAGTATTTCGGCTCTGATATGATTCAGTTCTTCATATACAGCAGATAGCAAGCAGATAACCAGGAACTCAAGGAAAACACCCATTTTTTTTTTCAAGGAAGTCAACCATAAACTCAAAAACTTGAAAACTAAAAGAACAACACCTAAAGTTACAAATTACTCTGAGGACTCTAGATGGCATAGTAGATGAAACTGTTTATCCTTTCTATTAATTAAGCTTCCTCCATTTCTGCCATTTCTCTGATGCCTCCTTTTATTTCATTAATTTATAATTCCCACACTTATTCTAAGTAAATTTTTACTTAGCATATTTTACTATTGTCCTAAAGTAATTTTGCCATTTTCTGTTTTATGGTCATTGGTGAAGCATTAGTGGATAGTAAGTGACTTTAAATGGGTTTCCATAACTTTTACAAGTTGACATATTTGTTGTTACTGCAATTTGTTTCCTTTTAGCAGAGTGGTTTTGGATATTGAGACTTCAAGACCAGTTTGCTTAATAAGAAAATCCTCAAATAACACCAGAAAAAAAAAAAAACTTAACCAGCAGATGGGCTAATACTGGCACAGACATATGGAAACATGAGAAAATAAAGCAACATGGTGCCACCAAAAGATCATAACTGCTCAACTGCCAAACTCAAAGGTACCAATGTAGTTAAAATATTAGATAAATATTTCAAAGTCTCCTGGTAAAAACATCAACAATCTCAAAGGGGATACAAATAAGCATATGAAGCACATGTAGGTAAATATCATGAAGATGAAGGAAAAGTTCAACAATGTGCGAGAAAATTTCAGTAAAGAAATGGTTTTCAATGGAAACAGCAACCCAGTATGTTAGAAATAAAAAAAAAAAGAGTTGCAAAGGAGAAAGACCAAGTAACATATAAAGGCAAACCTATCAGAATAACACCAGACTTCTTAATAGAGACTGTGAAAGCTAGAAGGTCCTGGACAAATGTTATGCAGACACTAAGAGACCACGGATGCCAACCTAGACTATTATACCCAGCAAAACTCTCAATCACCATAGGCGGAGTAAACAAAATATTCCATGATAAAACCAGATTTAATCAATACCTATCCACAAACCCAGCCTTACAGAAAGCACTAGAAGGAAAAATCTAACCTAAAGAAGCTAAACACACCCATGAAA
>CABHPQ010157503.1:0-13062 GCA_902168405.1 Peromyscus aztecus
GGGGGAGGGGACCAGGCCTGGTGAGAGAGAAAGATGGTGGGGTGGGGGAAGAGGGGAGCAGAGAAGAGCAGGGGGAGCAGAGAGAGAGGATGGGGTCTGCATCCAGCTTCTAAGGTACAGAGCGTGTGACCACACCGCATGTACGTAGTTACCAGTGCCCCTTGATGACATAAGATGCAAGACTCCGAGCTGCGCATGTGCAGGAGTGAGGGCAGGATCCTAACATTCTCTCTCCCAGATTTCTCCTTCTATTTATTCTCTCTGCCTGCCAGCCCCACCTATTTCTTTCTCCTGCCTCACTATTGGCCATTTAGCTCTTTAATTGACCATCAGGTGTTTTAGACAGGCATAGTAACACAGCTTCACAGAGTTAAACAAATGCAACATAAACAAAAGTAATACACCTTGTAAATCTTTCTCTTTTTCTTTTGTCTTTTGTCTTTTCTTTTTTGGTTTTTCAAGACAGGGTTTCTCTTGCCGGGCGTTGGTGGTGCACGCCTTTAATCCCAGCACTCGGGTGGCAGAGGCAGGCGGATCTCTGTGAGTTCGAGACCAGCCTGGTCTCCAAAGCGAGTTCCAGGACAGGCGCAAAGCTACACAGAGAAACCCTGTCTCGAAAAAAACCAATAATAATAATAATAATAATAATAAATAATCTACAACAGGGATAGGCTGGCAAGATGGTTCTGTATAAACTGATGACATGACTGCTCCATGATATGGTTAAGGGGAAGGTTTATATTGTAGATATGAGAGAGAGAACAGTCAGAGGTATCTGAAAGAGTGTAGAGCAGAGAGAGAAAGTAATAAGCTGAACATGGCCAGCAGACTGGACCTAGACATGAGCAGAACAGAGAGACAGTGTGTGGGGTGGTAGAGACAGGGAGGGACAGGGAGATAGATAGAGAAGATAAAGCTGAAACAAAACAGAGTTATAAGGAGAAAGAATTATAAACTGTGGGGAGGGAAGTCTATGAGCTGGATGAAGTTTAGGGTAGGGGAGGAGATGACAAGGGCTAGGATGCCAGCTTAGATTTTGAAATGTGTAACAGGTACTTGTGACATTGGAACCTAGAGCCATTTGTCCCTTCTGCTAGTGGTAAGAGAAATGACTCTTTTTGGTAGAGGGAAACTGACTTCACAAGTTCCTGAGGAATGCTGGCTTTGATCTAAACAGTAGAAATCCCCCTAAAGTCCAGGTTGAGCCCATTTCTGGATATTTGGACTGCCTTTTGGAGTTTGGGGGATTGGAGTCACTTTTGGACCTCACAGGTTCTTTGGGTAAAGTGCTTGCACAATCTTGATGAGCCCCAGAACCCATATAGATAGAAGTTGCATTATGTAGAGTTCTTCTCTGACTTACATGCACACATGCATCATACACACAATTATCACAATATTTTTAAAGAAATAGAAAAAAAAAAGCAAAGGAAGAAAGGTCGGTTTGAGAACTGGGAGAAGGGGCACACCTATAAACCCAAGCACTTGAGAAGTTAAAGCACAGCCTGGGCTACATAGTGAACATCAGTCCAGCCTGGGCTACAATATTTTAAGAAAATAAGCTGGATGTAGCACACAGCTCTGTTCGAAGCCAACCTCAGCTACGTAATAGGTTTCAGATCAGCAGAGGACCCTGTCGCAAACAAACAAACAAAAAACAGGAATAAGGGCTGGAGACATGGCTCTGTGATAAAGAGCATTGACTGTTCTTCCAGAGGGCTGAGATTGATTCCCAGAATCCACATGGCTGCTAACAAGTCAGTAACTCCAGTTCCAAGGGGGATCTAACCCCTTTCCCCTTTTTTGGCCTTCAAGGGCACTGCATGCCTGTGCACAGCATACATGCAGGCAAAAGACTCATACACATGAAGTATAAAAACAAACAAACTCTAACAAACAAAAACACAAAACCAAACAACAACAACAACAAAACAAATAAGACTGGGCATGGTTGGTGCACACCGAAATCCCAGCTCTCTGGAGAAAGAAGCAAGAGGATCAGGAGTTCAAGGCCAGCTTTGACTATTTAGCAAGTACATGGTCAGCCTGAGCTGACCCTTCCTTAAAAACAATAGCAAAACAAATACATAAGAAAGCATTTGGGAGGTGGAGGGAGGAGGATCAGAAGGTCAAAGCCTTGACTCCATAATGAGTTTGAGGCCAGCCTGGGCTACGTGAAGACAAAGAGGAAACAACAAAAAGATAAAGAAAAAAGAAATAGTGAGTTCCTTGCCAAGCTAGGTTATATATATTTTGAGACCTGACTTTAAAAATATCAAGAGGGGGCTGGTAAGGCGGCTCGGCGGGTAAACACATTTGCGGCCAAGCCTGACTACCTGAGTTGGAGCCCAGAACCTATGTTGTATAGGGAGAGAACCAACTCTAACAAGCTGTCCTCTGACCTCCTATTGAGAGTACTGTGGCTTTTCTGGAGCCAGCGTGGCTTTTCTGGAAAGAAAGATCGTAAGAGTTGCCAACATTGGGTCTGTGTATCCTCACAGCATTGGTTGGCAATGTTGAATGCTAGTTACTTAGAAGACCAGAGGTCCCTATAGACAGGGACTGGGTTGCAGGCTCTTATGTTCTCCTTCACTGCGGCCAGTGTCAGCTGGCATTTCTTCACCATTGGATGGCTTCTTTTCACTCTATTTTTTTTTTAAGTTTTTTTTTTTTTAATGGTATTTTTTGAAACAGGGTTCCTTTGTGTAGTCCTGGCTGTCCTGGAACTCACTATGTAGCCTAGGCTGGCCTCAAACTTACAGAGACCCTCCTGCCTCTGCTTCCCAAGTGCTGTGATTAAAGGCGTGCGCCACCACCGCCCAGCTAATTTTTTTTTACATTTATTATGTATGTGTACGCTTGTGTACTTGCACACATGAACCACAGCACCCAAGTGGCAGTTGGAAGTTAACTTGGGGAAATTGGTTTTCTCTAGAACCCAGGGCTTCTCTTCGGTTACCAGCATTGACTCTAGTAAATATGTTACTACGACCAAAAGTTTTATTTATTTCCTATTCTGTCGGCCTTGGGAATATGAACTCGTCCTTGGTTTATACAGTCTCAAACCCTCTCTTAGGCTGGTGGATTCTCAATAGTTATTGCAGCCCCTTACCTAGAGTGTCTAACAGGGGAAGCTGCATGGCAATCGGCAGGAAACTGATTTGGTCACACCCCAGAGTGACTCTAGACTCCCACTGACTCTCCAAACATTCATTCATTATATGGCAACAATGTGTTTGCCACAGGCCTATCTACTGGGCAGAGTGGGCCCAAGCTTCTTTCTAGTGAGGTTTGGGGGTGGGGGGAAGGACACAAAACCAAGAAATGTTACTGGAATTTTAAGACCAAAGCCCAGCTCTGGGACTTACAACAGACTCACCTTGGCCACTGTACCTCACGTGCCAGTTAAGAGATGAGTAGGAGCTGGGGCTAAAGCTCAGCCGGAGGAGTGCTGGCCTAGCGAGCCTGAAGGTCCGGATTTGGTCTCCAGCACCACAGAAATGAGGAGCGGTGGCACTGAGGAAACGGAGGCAGGAGGATCAGAAGTTCAAGATCAACCTCGAATATACAGGCATGACCAGGCCAACCTGAGAGGGGGCAGGGGAGGGGGCGGTGAAAAGCAGATCGAGGAGACTTAAGCAATGGAGACGTAAGCAACGGGACTTCATTGGGAAATACAGATGAAGGGCTTTAGTGACCCCCAAGCTCGTCTTTGTGATGTTGGCATGGTCTTTATGCTTATACAGGAGAACACTGGGGCAGGAGGCAAGGGGTGTACATTTCCTTTAAATGTTTTTTAGGGACTACAGAGTCTCAGCAGTTAAGAGAGCTTGCTGTTCTTCCAGAGGACCAGATTCAGCACACACACGCACGCACGCACGCACGCACGCACATGTATACACACAAATAAAATAAATTGTTTTAAAAATGTTTTCATTAGGGCTGGAGAGATGGCTCAGAGGTTAAGAGAACTGGCTGTTCTTCCAGAGGTCCTGAGTTCAATTCCCAGCAACCACATGGTGGCTCACAACCATCAATAATGAGATCTGGTGCCCTCTTCTGGCATACAGGCATATTGTATACATAATAAATAAATCTTTAAAAAAAAAAATCAACACACAAAAAAAAAAAATGTTTTCATTAGCCAGGCAAGGTATCCCATGTCTTTAATCCCAGTTCTTGGGAGGTAGAGACAAATGGATCTGGTCTACATAGTGAGTTCAATCTCTCAAAAAAGTCTTCATTAATTTATTAATTTCACATAATACTGAGTTTCAATTTGTTATTTCAATATATGTATTTAAAATATTTCTAATTGCTTTGTATGGAGATGTTCCCTTTTTGTTGTTGTTTTCTTTCTTTCTTTCTTTTTTTTTTTGAGACAGGGTCTCACTGTGTAGACTTGGCTAGCCCAAAACTCATTATCTGGCTGGCCTTGAATTCATAGAAATCTGCCTGCCTCTGCCTCCTGAATGCTGTGACTAAAGGTGTGGGCCACCACACCTGATTTAACTGTATGTACATTTTTGTCTGGGTGTGCCTGCACATGGAAGTGAGAAGACAACATTCAGGAGTTGGTTTTCTATTCACATGGGCCCAGGGGATGATAGAACTCAGGTCTTCAGGCTTGGTGGCAAGCGCCTTTACCTGTGACCTCACCCACCCAATGTTGCATTTTGATCATATTCACTGATGACCCTTTAGTGTCCCTTCCCACTGCTCACTGCTGACCCCTTCCTCTTCACAACTACCCCTCCTTCTACGTTCATGTCTTTTCTGGTGTATGTGATCCGGTGAGTTTCACTGGGTTGCTTACAGGAACATGGATACCTTACCAGTGGCTAGCGACTGAGCAAAATGACCCTCCCTCCCCCAACCACCATCAACCACCCACAGATCCTCAAGCAAGTTTAGGCCCTCCTCAGTCCCTCAGTCTTCCACAACAGTATGTTGATGGTTCTAGTCTTGTGAAGACCTTGAGCAGCTAGCTAATCATAGAGGCTCAAATGGGGAAGGCCATATCTTGGGACTGGAGAGACGGCCTCAAACGCACCTGCCTCTGACCCCTGAGTGCTAGATTAAAGATTTGCACCGTCGTGACTGGCTACTCTTATTTTTTTTTTAATTATGCCAAATTGTAATGTTAACCTATTCTTTTTTTTGTTTGTTTGTTTTGTTTTGTTTTTTCGAGACAGGGTTTCTCTGTATAGTTTTGGTGCCTGTCCTGGATCTCGCTCTGTAGACCAGGCTGGCCTCGAACTCACAGAGATCTGCCTGGCTCTGCCTCCCGAGTGCTGGGATTAAAGGCATGCACCACCACCACCCGGCTCACCCTATTCCTATATTGTTCCTTGATGTTCCCAGAGCTGTGGAGGGGATTAAGCGGTCTTGATGTGTGATCTGGTTGATACTGTCTCGGTTATGTTTCTGCAAGAAGATTGAAGAAGTCCTTATTGTTGAAAGGGACCAGTCCACTCCCACAGCTGGATCCTTCCTGCTTAGGAGGCAGAACTTGTGGGAAACTCTGGGGATGCTAGAATCCAAGCTGACTGCTGGCTTAGGATAATGCCTGGAAACCTTCAGGATCCTTTTAGGGGTCTGGACCGGGCATTGTAGACCCTGACAGGAAGATGCCTTGGTGAGGTTACTTTTACCGGTGCACTCTCAGCCTTGAAGAGGATGAGGTAGTTAGGTGTTTCCGACTTTTAGACATCCTTACAATAATTATGGTGTCCACGTGTAACTAAACGGGTGATAGCCCCAAAAGTAAGAGAGATGGACGTAAGAGGAGGCAGGCTTTACCCTGCTTTTTTGTTACCTCTTGTGCCCAGGTAAGAAGTTAGAGCTTTGGAGCAGAAGCAGTTTCTAGGTGCCTGTTACCCAAATGCACACAGACCAGCTTCAGTGAAGGGTCAGTGTCCGAGTGGCATGGACAGGTGATCTGAGGAACCGCCAGCCCAAGTTCCTGTTGAAACTTCAGGGCTGGGCTCCTTGTAAGGGACAGTGACATCCTGTCTCAAAAAATAAACAAACCAGAACCTCATGGGCCCTCATTCACCAGAAGTTCCCTAAGAGGGACCTTATTTTTGCTGGGGGATGGAGGCTTCCCAGGTTAAGTAACCTACCCCAATCACAGGACTGGCGCTCAGCCAGTTATGTGTTGGCTTTGTTGTGAAACGAACAGGTTGGGCTAAGGGACTCGTAAAGGTCATTCTTGTAAAATCAAACATGTTCAGAATGTACAGAGGCGATACGCAACATAGACGCCTCTGAGCTCAGGGGCTGGGGCTCTTTTGTCACAGGAAGAAAACACTAATTAAGGCCTGAGCCCTGGCTCACTGATTTTTTTTTTTTTCTTCTTCTTTCTGTCTGCCCTGCAGGGTTCAAACAAAGCACAGCCGTGGTTTAGCAGCTGCGGAATAGGTCAATAGTAAGATACCAACTGCAAATACCTCAGCGATCTCCCCGCCCCCACCCTGCGTTAAACAAAGAGCAGGTCCTCAGGCCTGTTGTTACAGCTCAGCCAGGTGGGTGGATGGAGTATACAAGCTGGGTAGATGTTTCTAGGCAGATGGTTTCCGGCCCCCAGGAGCTCCCCATGACGCCTCCACAGTGGAGCAGCCCCTTACCCACACCACATGCAACCCCGCTTGCTTCTGCTGCTCCATTAGTTCTTGGTTTTTCCTGACTAGACACTTCTAGAGTGTCCTCCCACTGAGCACAGCCCCAGGAAAATTGATAATGATGATCATTTGACTCTGTGCTAAGAAGCTTTGTCAACTAATCTCATTTCATCTTATTTGTACCGTGGCAAAGTGGATGTGATATAAAATTTACCATTTTAACCTTGTCTTTTGGCATGGTGTGGTAGTGTGAATGTAAATTGGCCTCATAATCTCATAGGGAGTGGCACTATTCGGAGGTGTGGCTTTGTTGGAGTGGGTTTGGTCTTGTTGGAGGAAGTGTGTCACTTTGGGGGCAGGCTTTGAGGTTTCCTAGGCTCAGGATACCACCCAGTGTCTCAGTCCATTTCCTGTTGCCTTCAAGATGTAGGATTCTCAGTTCCAGCTCCAGCACCACGTCTGCCTTCATGTCGATATGCTCCTTGCCATGATGATAATGGACTGAACATCTGAACTGTAAGCGAGCCACTCCAATGAAATGTTTCCTTCATAAGAGTTGCCGTGGGGCTGGAGAGATGCCTCAGCAGTTAAGAGCACTGACTGCTCTTTCAGAGGACCCAGGTTCAGTTCCCAGCGCTGACACAGCAGCTCACAACTGTCTGTAACTCCACTTCCAGGAGATCTGACACCTTCACACCAATGCACATAAAATAAAAATAAAAAATTAAAATATAAAGAGTTGCTGTGGTCATGGTATCTCTTCCTAGCAGTAGAAACTGAGACACGTGGTATCAGGGACTGAACCCAGGGCCTTGTGAATGCTAGCCCTGTGCTCTACCAAAAGTACTCTCCAACCTTCTTTTCGCTTCATTTCTCTGTGTATGTGTGAGAGAAAGGACTTTTGAGAATCATTTCCCGTGTTCTACCTTGTTGAGGTGGAGTGTCACTTGTTTGTGGTGCTGGGCTGTGTATGCTACACCAGCTGGCTCTAGACCACAGCTTCTTCTTCTTTTTTTTTTTTTTTTTTTTTTTTTAAATGCTGAATGCCTTTTATTGAAGGAGGGAGGAGGTCTTAAATACAGGCTTACAGCACATTGGGAGAACCCCAGAGGGCAGAAGTTCATAACCGATGTTTTACAATCTTGCATCTAAGCTGTTAACTCCCATTATGCAGGATACACAGACAAGGAACTTCCCTTAAGCATTCAGGAGGGACCACAGCTTCTGTGCTATTCCATCTGCTTCCCATCTCCCCTTCGCCTGGTTTCACTTGAGTTCTGGGAATTCCAACTCCAATTCTAACTCAGGTCCTCATGCTTGAAGAGCAGCTGCCTACTCACTGAGCCGTCTCTCCAATCCCTAGCTTTTTACTTTGAGACGGGATCTGACCAAGCTGCCCAGGTTAGCTTTGGATTCACGCTGTATTCCAGGCAGGCCTTGAACTTTATATCCTTCTGAATCAGTCCCTAGTAATTGGGATCCACTGGCCTGTCTCATTTTGACCATTTTGAAGTGTACAATTCAGTGGTATTAGGTACATTCATGTTATTGTACAATCAGCTACTGGTGGCTACCACTCTTTCTATCTTGCGAAGCTGCCTCTTGCAGGTACCTGCTTTTTTGTTTTTGTTTTTGTTTTGCTACTTGTTTTGAAATAAGGTCTCATGCATCCCAGGCTAGCCTAAAACTTAAAACCCTCTTGCCTCAGCCTTCCAAGTGGATTGCTAGAATCACAAGCATGCACCAACCTGATAACCTTGAGCTCCAGACCCTCTATCTTCCTCCTCTCAAGTGCTGGGTTTCTAGACACTCACCACAGTGCCTGGCTCTCCCCTCTGGTTTTCATATCAGTGCAAAATCGAAGCGCACCATCCCAAAGCCCAAGCCATTCATACACTACAAAGTGTTGTGGGTTTAGGCACTGAATGAAGCTAGAAGCAGGGCTCTGAAGCAGGGCAGCTGTCTGTCCTTTCAGGATTTACAGTCTAGGTGAGGGGAAGAAAGACATTAAGCAGCTAACTCCACAGAGGCATTCAGTCATAGCTGTGGCGAGTGCTTCCTTAGATCTTCCCTGGGTTCCCCCACAGCTGACCACCAAGCCCTAGAGCTGCCCCACAGCTCTCAAATCCCGAGGCTGCATCCACCAGGAGCCTCTCCAAATGCCTCTCAGATCTAGTAGCATCTTTCCAGCCTATTCTTCCCACCCAGCCACCCTGCTGCTGATTTGATTGAGAATTTTCAGTGTCTGCCTGAAGGCCTCGAGGAAACGTGTAAAATGGTCCACATGTTCCAGCTGCCTTTCATCTCTCCATGGTGGTCAGACTGAGGCCTGGGACTTGCAGATCCCCATTACAGGCTCTATCCAGGGGTTCTCTGCCCTGACACTGTGGACATTTGGGAAGCACAGCGCTGCTCTGTGTACTGTGAGGTGTCCTGCTGGACACGGGGTATCATGCCTGTGACTGTACACTGATCACGAGTTTGAGGCCAGCCTGGACTACATATCAAGTGTTTCTAACAGCAACCAGAACAGTCTTGAGGATAACTGTGCGCCCTACCTGGCTGGGAGAGACAATGTTATAACTGACCAGCAGTGTTGGCCTCAGCAGTAGATTGGGGGAGTGCAGCTGCCTTACTGCTCCTGGGCTGATGCTTATTCCTCCAGCATCATCGGCTGGAATCACTGTGGAGGGCAGCTCAGCTGAGTCCCTCTGCAGGATTTGTTCCTCACTGGACAGAGCTGACATGCCGGTGCATGAGAGAGAGGCTCTTCGATTGGAGAAAAGTCAGCACAGGCTCCCCAGGGACCTTTCTTACAACTACAGAGAAATTCAACTTTTCCCTCTCTGCTCAGTCCTGTTTCCTCTCCTCCCTAGAGCTGGTTTGTTTGAGTTTGGTTTTGTGTTGGCACAGGGTCTCCTGTAGCTCAGGCTGGCCAAGGATGACCTTGACTCCTGATTCTCCTGCCTCCACCTGCCACACGCTGGGATTTCAGGCCGGATGTGACAACAAGGGGCACTCCTGGGGTTCAAACCCTTCCTTCCTTGCTTCCTCCTTCCCTTCCTCTTGTTCCATTGGAAGCTCTGCCTCAGCCCCCTCCTCCCTGAGTGCTAGGAATCAAACTCTCATCTTCTGCAAGAGCAGTGCTCTCTCTTAACTGGTTGTCAGGTCCAGAGGAAACTCCAATTCCCCAAACTCAAAAAAAAAAAAAAAAAAAAAAAACCAAAAAAACAGTCCATATAACCAGAAATGAACTCAGCCTGGATTATAGGAGGATTTCTGGTGGTTACATAAAAGCCAGCCTTCCTCAGGAACTTGTGAAACCTGTTCTCATCTGCCGAGGAGTCATTTCCCTTCCCTGTGGCAGAAGGGACATATGGCGACCTGTGGCACCTATCGGCACATCAAAGCTCTTGCTGGCCTCCAAGCTCCCTCAGGATCACAAATACCTGTTATACATTTTAAAGTCCACACGAGCATCCTAGCCCTTCTCACCTTACCAGGCTTCTCTCCTCCCAGATAGCAATTTGTTTTCATTTATAATGGCAAGATTCCCCCCTCACCCCCCTAGCCCCCTTCACCCCCTCACCCCACCCCTGCTCTGGCTATTCTCACTATGCTTTCTCTGTTCTCTATCTATGGCTACTCTCCTTTCTCTTACGGATAGCCCTGGCCATGGCCAGGCTGTTTCTCTTTCTCTCTCTGCTCTGGCCTCTTCCAGATGCCTCTGGCCATTCTCTGTCTCTGTCTCTGTCTCTCTCATGTCTACAATAAAAACCCTGCTGGTAGTTTTTTTTATCGTGCCCCCTCTCATACTCTGGTGACCTATCTCTCTAGCCCTTGACTTTTTTTTCTCTTATTTTGAGGGGTTTGTGGGGTTTTTTTTTTTTGGCTTTTTTTTTTTTTTTTTTTTTTTTTTTTGAGACAGGAACTTATGTAGCCCAGGCTAACCTCAAACTTGCTATGTAGACAAAGGCTGGCTGTGAACTCTTGTTCCTCCTATCTCTATTTTGGATTATGAGCATGCTATTACAGGCATGTGCCTTCACACCTGGCTCTCTCTGTGTGTGTGTGTGTGTGTGTGTGTGTGCATGTACACACGGGGTGGGTATGGGGTTACATAACTAGAGATTGAATTTAGGGCTTTCACATGCTAGGCAAATCTTCTACCACTGGGCCGTATCCCCAGTGCGCTCTCTCTCTCTCTCTCTCTCTCTCTCTCTCTCTCTCTCTCTCTCTTCTGTGTGGGCATATGCACATGTGTGAAGGCCAGAGGACAAGCTCAAGTATCTTTGTCACTCCTCGAGAGCCATTTATTTATTTATTTATTTATTTATTTATTTATTTATTTATTTATGAGAGAGTCCCTCAGTGGCCTAGAAATCACCAAATAGTCTAGAGTGGATGGCTAGCAAAGTTGTAGGATCCATCTTTCTCTGCCTTCCTCATGCTGGGTTTACAAACCCCTGTCACTACACCTCTTTTTTTTTTCTTTTGTAACTTGGGTTCTGAGGTATGAGTCTTTCTCTGACCCGCCAGCCAGCTCCCAAACAAAGACATGGAGACTTCTTATTACGAAAGCTCGGCCTTAACTTAGACTTGTTTCTGACTAGCTCTTATAGTTTAAATTAACCCATTTCTGTTAATTTACTTTCTGCCCCGTGGCTTTATTCCCACATTCATCTCTATACTGCTCACCCTGCTTGCTCTGAGTCTCCTGCATCTCTGCCTTCTTCTTCCCAGCATCCTCTCTGCCCAGAAATCCTGTCTAGCTATTGGCCATTCAGCTTTTTATTAAACCAATCAGATTGACACATCTTCACAGTGCACAAAAAGATTACTCCACAACCCTGAGAATTGAAATCAGGAGTCTGTTCTTATGGGGCAAGGACTACTCATGTAGTCCAGGTTGGTTTTGAAGTCATGTAGCCTGGACAGGATTTGAACTATGATTTTTGGCTTTAGGCTCCCTAATAGCTGGCATTACAGGTTGGTGCCACCAGGTCTGGTTAGTGCTCATGTTTTTTTTTTTTTAAATTTATTTATTTATTTATGTATATGAGTGCTCTATTTGCATGTATGCCTGCATGACAGAAGAGGGCATCAGATCCCATTATAGATGATTGTGAGATCCCATTGTAGATGGTTGTGAACCACCATGTGGTTGCTGGGAATTGAACTTCGGACCTCTGGGAGAACAGCCAGTGCCCTTAACCGCTGAGCCATCTCTCCAGCCCCCATGTCCATGTTCTTATAGCTCCCATTTCTATTCTGATTATAAGCCTAGAGGTTCAGAAGTAACCCAGAACAGAGTTGGGTAGGCCTTAGAAACAAACCAATTCAGATACATGGCTAGAAGATGCTACTTTGTAAGTACTACTTTGGGTCTGTTGGTCGTAGACTATGAGAACTATGAGTTCAAAGGGACGCTGAGGTTGGCTACAGCATCAATAAGTGATACCCACTATGGTAGGGATATGGGTGTTAGAATGCTTCAGGCATCTCAGAACATCCATATGCCTCACTTTACAGATAGAAAAACCAAAGCCAAAAAAAAAAAAAAGATGGGTCCCAATCCCAAGTAAGATACAGAGTTGGTTGGTAGCGCCGAACCAGGACCAGTGCAGGTCTCCAGTGCAGTGATCCTCTTTTTGTCCACCTCAGTCTGACTCAGATCCTGGGCAGCTGGCTGACTTAAGCTCAGCCATACTGAGTGGGTAGGAGTTAGACTGATTCCCTAGTAGGCAGGCAGACATGGAGAGGGCATGACTAGGTAAGTAACGAAGATGGTGAACTTCTAAGACAGCTGCCTTTTCCCACCTTCCTGATCTGAGGCAAAAGCCTGGAAGTTTAAAACACAGGCCTTGTGGGCTTTTTCTCTTACAAGTAGGGTCCCCTGCCAATGAACTGGCTTAGCAAGTTCAAAGCCAGACGGGGCATATTTACACTACAGCTGCAGGCCAATCAGCCATCCTGTCTTTCTTCAAACCCAAAATTAGGGGAGGAAGATCCTTCAAAGACTTTAAAATACCCAGACCTCAAGGAGAGGCAGGATTTCAGCTTCTGGAGTGCCCCTACTTTGCAGACAGACAGTCTTTCTCTCCATGTGTTTGCAGTATATGTGTATTTCCTCACCCCCAATAAAAAGCCCTTTTAATTTTTTTCTCTTTGTTTTTATTTTATTTTATTTTTTTATTGAAAATAGATTCTGCCCGTGGGTGGTGGTAGTACACATCTTTAAGCCCAGCACTTGGGAGGCGGAAGCAGGCAGATCTCTGTGAATTTGAAGCCAGCTTGGTCTACAGAGCTAGTTCCCGAATGGCCAAGGCTACACAAAGAAACCCTGTCTTGAGCCCCACCCCCCAAAAGAAAGAAAATAGATTCTTCTCTCATACAATACATCCCAACCACAGATTCCCCTCCTTCCACTCCTCCCAGA
>CABHPQ010157504.1:0-28082 GCA_902168405.1 Peromyscus aztecus
CTGGAATATTCACTCTTAACCACTGAGCCATTTCTCCAGACCCTCACCTTTTAAAATATATAGTTTAGGGATTAAAATACACTGTACTCAAGGCTGGAGAGAGAGAGCTCAATTGTTAAGAGCACTTATGCTCTTCCATAGTGTTGGGGATCCCCCTGGAACTGCCCTTTCCAAACCCGGCCCTCAACTCACCAAGCAGGAGCTCCTCTCCCGGAGGGTATTTAAGGCTCCTCAGCCTCATGGTTTTCCCTCCTGATTTCTCCTCTTCCCCTGGGACCACCTGGGAATGTTCTGCTCAGATTAAAACCTGGACTTTAATTCGGCCTGATCTGATTTATTGCATTGGTGGAGAAACCCAATATCGGGGTATGGAAACTTTTCACTTAGGACCTAGGTTTGGTTCCCAGCACCCATGGCCCAGGCTAACAACCACCTGTAACTCAGCTCCAGGAGATCCAGCCCCCTCTGGCCTCAGGACCTACATGAACATGGTGCACATAAATAAAGTCCTTTAAAGGAGGGAGCGGTACACTGCACTGAAGGTTTTGTAGGGACTCCCCACCCCATAATAGTATGGAGAAGTATTAGGCCACAGTTCTGTAGGCCTGGGTTCTGGTATCAGTTCTGCAAGTGACTGGATTTCATTATCACACAATTTATCAATAAGAGTAAGTTTTAACCTCACAAAGTGATGAGAATCAAGATCTAAAGATTTGGAAGTTCTTACCAGAAATAATGCGCCTTTTGGGGGGTTATGCTGTTTTATGAAAGTGGTAGGTATTGTTCCTCAAAAATGCACACATATGTGAAATGTGCCTCTCACTTGTTTGCAGTTAAGAGGGTTGATCCATTTAAGCAGTCCTGCTGATCTCAAGTGAATGCCAACTGTTATCACAAACCTTTATAGTAGCCCTATTGAATGATTACCAAAAAAGAAAAAAAATTAGCAGGCATTTTCAACTGTTACTATGCAGAGATTCCGTTTCATTTTTTTTCTTTTTCTTTTTTTTTTTTAGACATGGTTTCTCTGTGTTACAGCCCTGGCTGACCTGGAACTCACTTTGTAGACCAGGCTGGCCTTGAACTCACAGAGATCTGCCTGACTCTGCCTCCCAAGTGCTGGGATTAAAGGTGTTCGCCATACTCACTGCTAGACTCCTAGCATTTTAAAAACCCATGTTGGAGGACAAGCAGCTGTCAGAGATGGGACGATACTCACGGCACAAGACTAGCTCGCTGACTTTAATCTCACCTACCACGGTCCGAGTATTTTCTGTAGTCCTGTACTGCCGTGGGTTAAGATTGAGTAAACAGAGGAAAAGAAATTTGGAATGAGTTCATCACTTGGGCTTTGTTTTTCCAGCAAGGAAGATGTTGCCGTTGGGCTGGGAAGAGTGGAAGATGGGAAGGAACTGGTGCTAGGCAGTGGGTGTAGCGCCCGTCTCCGGGAGCCTGCTGCTTCTACTCAGTGTGGTGGTACTGCAGGGGCAGAATGCCGGGAGCCTGTCACATGTGGATGGGGAAGGGTTGTGAAGCAAAGGCTGTCTGGGAAAACTGCAGGAAGATACGATGTATACTTCATCAGGTAAGCACTCGTGGAAATGAAAAGACAGCCAAGTGGTTTTTGTCAGTAATGGGAAAGCTTAGTAAGAACCTTAGGTTTATGGGCTGGGGAATGGCTCAGGATAAAGCACTTGCCAAGCAAGTATGAGGACCTGAGTTCGGATCCCCAGAACCCATCTAAAAAGCTGAGTAGGTGTGGCAGCTGCCTGTAATCCCAGCCCTCAGAGAAAGCTGGTAGCTAGAGTAGCTGGAATTGGTGAGCTCTGGGTTCAGTGAGAAACACTGTCTCAAAGTGGAGAGTGAGAAAAGATACATAATTTTTAACTTCAGGCTTCCACATGTATAGGCACACATGAAAACACTCATGCATACACTATACTCACGTACATAAAAAACTTATTGTAAAACCATTATTGTTCCTTTGGTGTCACTGGTTAGTTTTATCAAGTGATTTGGGGACAGTCACATAAACATTGTTGATCCTGCTCTCAATGGCTAATGATACATTTGAATTTAAGCTATATTTGAATGTTGATTTTATATTATCATAGAGGAATCTATTGAAAAGGGCCATTCATCACTTTTTGTTACTTTAAAATGGCAAACATCTTTGGTGACATTTAGAAACAGTTAATTGGAAATCGGAAATGTGGTTCGGTTCTTTTTAAAAGTCACTCCTATTTACTAGCCGAAGTTTCCTTTAATTTCATTTTTTCTGTTTAGCCCACAAGGACTGAAGTTCAGATCGAAGTGTTCACTTGCTAATTATCTTCTCAAAAATGGAGAGACTTTTCTTAAGCCTGAAGATTTTGACTTTACTGTACCGTCTAAAGGGGGCATCAGGTCAGGTTATAAAGACCAAAGGTTGGCAGCTCTGGCGTCCCAGCAGCCAGAGGAAAGTGGCATTTCAAACCGGAACCTCAGGACACGAAGCAAGCAGAAAACAGATGTGTTGCCTCCACCAAGTGGTAATTCAGAGTCGCCAGGCCGCAGCAGCAGGCTGTCGAACTCTGTTCATTTGCTATTGAAAGATGAGGACATTCGTGACGCCAACTCTGGAAAGATGAGAAAGCCCAGACGAAAGGTGACTGCTTCGAAAGGAATTGGAAGTGAGGGAACCAAACAGAGGTGCAGGAAGAGTCTCTCAGACTCTGCTCGAAGTAACAGAGAAAGAGAATCTGTGGTTCAGGAAGCAGACGCTGAAAGTGAGCTGGTTCCACAGGAATGTCAGCTCAACAGAACCCTCTACCCGGCGGATGCCTGCGCAAACCAAGAGACTGTCAGCGGGGCTGGGGAAGGAAAGCCACCCAGTCCAGGATCAGACCTTCATTCCACCCAAGTACCTTCTGGCCTCACAAACAAATTACATTCAACTGAAGATGCAGGCAATGCGAAGCGTGAGCAGACTTTTTTAGAATTAGAGGAAATCAGATCGAAGGGAGACCAAGAGGGGGAGGCGCATTTGCATATCGACGTCTTACAGAGTACCTCTGAAATGCCCAGCTGCTCACAAGCCAAGAAACACTTTACTTCTGAGACGTTTCGAGGTACTTGGCATGTGAAAGTGCTGTTAACTGTGTGGTGATCAGTTTACCCTTCTGGAGCTTGTATTCCTTGCCTGGATGTGGTTGAGATAAGGAGTATAGTGAAGAGGAGCCACGTGCCAGATATGTTCTCCCAGTTAATCCCAGTATCTACCCTCTTAAGTGATTTTTGGGCACACAGTTTCATATATCCCAGGCTAGCCTGGGTCTCACTGTGTAACTGAAGACAACTTTGAAACTGTATCCTCTTGCCTGTGCCTCATGGATGCTGGGATTAAAGGCATGTGTCACGATGCTACTTTTTTAATGCAATGCTGGGCATGAGACCCAGAACCTAATGCATGGTAGGCAAGCATTTTAGCAGCTGAGCCACATCTCCATCCCCTAACTGATCTGTGAGCTAGCTGGTCATCAAGCCCTTAATTATGGCAGAGAGGGAGTCAGCTGGCTACAGCCAGGATGCCCAGCAAAGGGAGACTGTGGTGTGTCATGGCTGCTACACCTCTCCTGGGCAGCAGCTGGGAGTGGAGCTTGCCCCACTTGCCCTCCTCTTTCTAGACAGCAATCTTAAGACTGTAAGGAAAATTAAAAGGCTTCTTTGTGAAGAATGTAGGTAATAAGACCACTTTTATACAGAACTGACCAAGAGTAGTCAGCACCCTCCCACCCCTCCTGTTCTGCTGCTGTGTGACTCCCAATTTAATTTCATCTATATCACAGTCTTTTTATCTTCTGTTACAGCCTGATGCTTCTCTAAAAGGCCTAGGAGCTCTCAATAATTCAAAAGTATAATTGCTCAGTTCATGTATTATTTGTACTATGCTCTTCACACAGAGTCCAGGGCTTGGCAGTTTTGCCTATACAATGCCTCAGTGAATAATAGATAAAAAGATCTGAGCAGCTCTGGGTTATTCATTATGCCATAACAGCATAATGAATAACTCCTTTAAAGGAGAATAGTAATTTTAATTTTGCTGAGACTCCTTTGGGGAAACAGCCTGCACAGATTGGTGGAACCAGGGTAACACTTGATTTCTGCTTTCAGTCCCATCCTTAATGGTGCATCTTCTCTGTGCCTTTAACAGGATTGCTGTATCTTTAACAGGAAGTGGCCACATATACCTAGGGAATGGATAAGAATTCCTCAATGTATGTCCTTTGAGCTTCTTAAAGAAAGCATTGGATCATATGGATTTACTGCTGTCATAATGGGCAGGTTAAATATTAGAAGCATCCTCCCTTGACTAATATGGACGTATTCAACTCATCCTATACTGAAGTTTAGTTCTCGGTGTAAGAGGAAGTACTGTTCGGTTACTAGGTACCCAGTGGAACAATAATTGCCTGGCTGGAAGTATCAAGTAGTAAAGGAAGCTGGGTAGTTATGAATGGGAACCCATGAAAAACCTCAACTTTCCATAAGATCAGCTTCCTTTGTTCTGTTTCATAGTTTCTTCTGGGCTTTACCTGCCCAGACTAGAATACAAAAGACACTGACATCATTATGTGGAGACTTGGATATTTGCTGCAGTGTTTAGTCAACCCCAGTATCATTTTCTGGCAACTATTTAATTGTTAAGCCTTAGTTTCTGAAAATTTAAGGAATAACCCTAACTAGTCCCATTTTTCACATCAAGACAAGAGAAGGCAGCTTGAGAGATGGCTCAGCAGTTAAGAGCACTTCCTGTTCTTCAAGAGGACAGGAGTTCAGTTCCCAGCACCCATGTCAGGTAGCTCCTAACTCCTAACTCCAGCTCCAAGGGATCTGATGTCCTCTACTGGCCTCCACAGGTACCCACACACAAATTAAAATAAAGACTATTATAAGGTAGCAGAGTATGGTATTACATATCTATAATCCCAGCACTTGGGAGTTAGCTGTAGAAAGATCAGGAATTCAAGGCCATCCTCAGCTACATGGCAAGTTTGAAGTGAGCCTGGACACTGTCTCAAAACAATAACAAAATAATAATTGTGAGGTAAAAATGGGAAGTGATAAAAGATGGTTTTACAATATACAAATGTAAGTATGATATTATTAACTGATACTCAGAGGGCGTGGCTAAAGGGAGTATTAAGTATGATCATGTAAAATAAATGACAGTTGTAGAAACTTGAAAGGTCTTAATAATCTCTTGGTTAAGATTTTTATTTCATATTGATGTGGGTGGCTGGGTGGGTGTGAATGCCACATATGTGTGGGTACCCACAGAGACCAAAAGAGGTTATTAGGTCCCCCAAAGCTGGAGTGACAGGCAGCCACTCAACAATGGTACTAGGAACTGAACTCTGGCCCTCTGGAGGAGCAGCAGGTGCTCTGAGCTGTTAAGCCGTCTCTCCAGCCCCTCATTTTGTTTTTTTGAGACAGAAGCTTGCTGTGTAGCCCAGGCTAGCCTTGAGCTCATAGCTCTTCTTCAGCCTCTCCTGTGTTCTGCCTTTTTGGTAAATACAACTGCAGAACCTTTCAAAGGCACATAAAATTATAGAAGAAAAGAAAAATTACCACTTCTAACAACCACTGTACCATCTTAGACCTATTCTCAGTATCTCTGTGTGTGTACATACATACACATATGAATCCATGTTTATAAAATTAGGATCATATGTAGAATCTTGACTTTTTTTTCATTTAGAAATAAATGTCAGTGGGAAAATATTCATGATAGAGTCTCAAAACATTTTAATGACCACATCATACAAATATATTAGGATATTCATACTGCTGCGGTTTTTCCATACTGTGAGCTGGCCGTGTAAATCACAAGACAGTAAAGGACTCAGGCTCCTGAGCTAGACTGCCTGGATTTCCAGTGTAATTCTCACACTAGCTGTGTGACCTGGGGCTTAGTTAGCTGCTTGTGCCTCAATCTCCTTATATATCAAGTGGAGATAAAAATAATGCCCAGCTGACAGGGTATTAGTAGAATTAGAGTAATGTATGTAGGTGTTTATTATGTAGCCCAAGCTAGCCTCAAACTCTATACTCCTGCCTCACCCTTATAAACCATAGATTCTCTAAACTGTTTTTACTTTTCAGAAGACAGCATCCCACGAACTCAAGTAGAAAGAAGGAAAACAAGCCTGTATTTTTCCAGCAAGTACAACAAAGAAGGTACCCACCCTTCCCCAGCGGTTTGGGGGTCCAAGTCTTTCAGAAGTACAACTCTGACACTCCTATGTTTTCATAGCTCTTAGTCCTCCAAGACGAAAAGCCTTCAAGAAATGGACTCCTCCTCGGTCACCTTTTAATCTTGTTCAGGAAACACTTTTCCATGATCCGTGGAAGCTCCTCATCGCAACCATATTTCTCAATCGGACCTCAGGTTTGTGGGGTAGTGTCATCTGTGTCCTGGTGAGGAAGGAGAGAACTAAACTGGTTTAGAGGCCCAGGTTCAAGGTCCATTTTGAGTTCGTGATGTTGGACAGCGCCTTTCCCTCCCAGCCCGCAGAGCTCTTCACCTATGGGAACTTTAGGCTGGATGACAGCCAACATCCTTTTTAATACTGATTTCCTACATCTAGATTAGCTTTGGTCATCGATGAAGGAGCTGTTCATATTTTCCCGCCCTCTCTCCTCCTTGGAAGCTCTCTGTGTTCATCGAATGCATATGGTAGTTATCTATAGGCCAGTTTCGGTATAATTTGGACTAGTAACCAAGTAGATTAACAGTGTTGGTATTTGGCTCTGTAAGTTGGTGCTGGTTCAGGTAATGATTTGACAGTAGTTAAACAAGCAAGGCTGGGATATAGGTCAGTAGAGCCCTTGCCCAGCATGCACAGTACTTGAATTCCATTCCCAGAGCCACAAACTGTGATAAGAAAGCCGCTGCCTGAAGTTCCTAGATGAAAAACTACCTGGACACAAAGTCAGCCTTTCCCAAGACATGTCTGCCATTGTTTGCTTCCCAGGCAAGATGGCCATCCCTGTGCTTTGGGAGTTTCTAGAGAAGTACCCTTCAGCTGAGGTGGCCCGAACCGCTGACTGGAGGGATGTGTCAGAACTTCTTAAGCCTCTTGGTCTCTATGATCTCCGTGCAAAAACCATCGTCAAGTTTTCAGGTATGTTTCCCTAGCCCCAAAGGAAGAAGCAAATTGTACCCACTGAAGGCAGCCACACCTTAAACTTTAATGCCCTCAGATGCTCTATTAATTGAGGTCATTTAGCTCAAGCATGGAAGACATTTAAAGCAGCCTGCTTGCCCCACACCACAGACTCCTGCTGACCCTAACCATAAATCTTTGCCCAACACTGAAGTAGCCCTGTGCATAGAAGCAGGAAGTCATTTCCTCTGACTAGTTAGCGAAGCATAAGAGAGTGGTTAGGAGGAGGCAGGTGATCAGGGTGCTGCTCCAGAGGGAGGGGTCATCCTGCCCCATTACAAGCCTTCCTCGAGGCTGACCACATGTGTGGGGTATGTGTCTTCAGATGAATATCTGACAAAGCAGTGGAGGTATCCGATTGAGCTTCATGGGATTGGTAAATATGGCAACGACTCCTACCGGATCTTTTGTGTCAATGAGTGGAAGCAGGTAAGCCCACCGCCAGCCATAACGTATCTAGCACATTTGCCTCTAGGGCAAAATAAGTCCACCAGTATGTCTAGATGTATGAGACAGGGGCCCTGCTGTAGTCCCAACCAGATTTGCCCTCAGTTCAAGGAGCAACAGGGGCATGAGGTTATGAACTGTAGGAGGGACTCCTCGGGTGCTGCCCAGGTCCCTTTGCTGTGGCCTCTGACTGACTTGAGCAGTCTGTCACTCCTGGCCCTGTTGCGGTGTTTCCCATCCATGTTCTGTCTCTAACACGGACAGGGTTTCTTCCTGTTAAGAGGAGCCCCTAGTGCTGGGAAGAGATGGCTTGGCTGGTAAAGCGCCTGCCCTAAAGAATGAATTCAGATCCCCGGAACTTACATAAAAGCCAGGCATGGCGGCATGTGAGTGCAGTCCCAGCACTATGGGGGCAGAAACAGGAGGGGCCTGGAAGCTCCTGGAGAGTCTATCTAAGCTCCCAGACCAGGTAGTCTGGCCTGTGTGGTGAAGTTCCAGGCCAGCGAGAGACCCTTTCTCAAACAAAAAGTGGAAGGTGGGCCAGGGACATGGCGTAGCAGGTGAACGTATTTGCTGCATGAGCCTGGCGCCTGAGCTCCACCCCTGGAACCCACATAAAGGTGGAAGTACAGAACTGACTCTAAAAAAATGTACTCTGAGGGGCTGGAGAGATGGCTCAGCGGTTAAGAGCACTGACTGCTATTCCAGAGGACCCTGGTTCAATTCCCAGCTCCCACATGGCAGCTCACAGCTGTCTGTGACTCCAGTTCCAGGGGACCCAACACCAACAGCAAAACACCAATGCACATAAAATAAAAATAAATAAAAGATTTTTTAAAAATGTACTCTGACTTTCATAGACATGCCTCATAGGCACAACTAATAAAATTTTAACTTTTTTCTGAAGGTAGAAGGTACCTGAGTCCTCTGACCTCACCTGTGCACACATACCAAACACAGGATCCTCCACAGGAGAGCAAATGTTGGGACATAGAATGTCCAATTGTCAGGTTCCTCCTCCTGTCTCATACTGGAGTGTGGCATCTATTCCACTGCCCATTCTGTTTGTGCCCAGAACTGGTGCACTCTGATGGCAGCCTGGCACACTGCCCTTTCCCTAACATAGTAAGTCAGTGTGGTCTGCAGAAAGCAGTCTTCCTTCAGCACCAGAGCCATCCGTTTAGCGTCCCAGGGTCTGTCACTTCTGAAAGCTGGGTGCCCATCTTGACTCTTGTCGTCACGCCTCTGCTTTGGCTCTGGGCTTGTTCTGGATTGGAAGGTACTTTGTAAGCAATGCAGGATTTCTGTCGCATGCAGTATAATTGTGGACACTCATAGTTGTACTGGGTTCAGGGTCCCTGTTTATGGCAGGTACATTATGATAAACTCCCTCACCAAACCTTTAAATGTGTGTTGCATTTCTTTCAGGTGCACCCTGAAGACCACAAGTTAAATAAATACCATGACTGGCTTTGGGAAAATCATGAAAAATTAAGTCTGTCTTAAAGCTGCCTGTTTGAAGTTTTCTATGCATTGCTTTGTGCTTCCATTTCCAAGAGCCCTGTGGGGTACAACAAGCTCCCTTCCCAGGCATGTGGATCTTCTTCAGTTTGTTAGAAGTCAGTGTGTGTCTTAAGCCTCTGCCACAAGTAGATCCTTGTCACTGAGTGGTGTGGACATATTTTGAATTTGAAAAGGTAATTGTTGGTAACAATCCTAAAAGTGTGTTCAGTTTTTCCAGTGATGAACACTGGAAAACACTCCTGCTGAGGAAAGGCTAAACATGTATTCTCTTCCTGTACAAAATGATATTGGGGTGTGCAGTTGTCTTTGAAGAAAGAACCTGCCATTCTTATGGATATCGAAGTGTTACGGGCATTTACCTAAGAAATCACCAAATAAAAACTAAATTGATCAACACATCGTGGTACGTACCTATAATCCCAGCACTCGGGAGACTAAGGCAGGAGGATGGAAAACTGAGGGCCAGCCTGGACTACACAGAGAGAGCCTGTCTCAAAAAACAACAAGGCAGGGCAGTGAAGTGGCTCAGTAAATAGTCACTTGCTGCTAAGCCTTAGGACCTGAATCCCATCCCTGGAACCAACACCTGTGGGTTGACCTCTGACCTTCACTTCAACTCACACATACATAATTTTTTTTCTTTTTTTATTAAGAGATTTTCTATTCATTTTACATACCAACCACAGAATCCCCTCTCCTCACTCCTCTCTCCTCCCTCCTCCCACCCTCCAGCCTTCCCCCCCAACCCACCCCCTATTCCCACCTCCTCCAAGGCAAGGTCTCCCATGGAGAGTCAGCAGAACCTGATACATTCAGCTGAGGCAGGTTCAAGCCCCTCCTCCCTGCACCAAGGCTGCACAAAGTGTCCCTTCATAGGCACTGGGCTCAAAAGCTGGCTCGTGCACCAGGGATGGTCCTGATCCCACTTCCTGGGGTCCCCTAAACAGTTCAAGCTAAACAACTGTCTCACCTATCCAGAGGGCCTAGTCCAGTACCATGGGGGCTCCTCAGCTATTGGCCCACAGTTCATGTGTTTCCACCAGTTTGGTCATCTCTGTCCATTTTCCCATGGGGGATGAGAACATAGGGGAACGGGAGGTTCGAGCTGGAACAGGGACAGAGTGGGAGAGCAAGGAAAGAGATACCATGATAAATGAAGACATCATGGGAATAGGGAGAAACAGTACTAGGGAGGTCCCCAGAAATCCACAAGGATGACCCCACCATAGACTACTGGCAATAGTGCCTGAGCTGGCCTACTCTGGTGATCGGATGGCTGAATACCCTGTCATCATAGAGCCCTCATCCAGTAACTGATGGAAACAGATGCAAAGATGCACGGCCGGGTGCCAGGCCAAGCTCCAGGAGTCCAATTGATGAGAGAGAGGAGGGATTCTGTGAGCAAGGGACATTATTATTATTTTTTTTTTTTTAAGAAATAGTCTGGAGAGAGATGGCTCAATGATTTAGTATGCTTGCTGATCTTCCAGAGGACCTGAGTTCAGTTTTCAGCACCCTCATCAGGCAGCTCACAACTGCCTTTGACAACAGCTCCTAGGGACCTGACACCCTCTTCTGACTTCATTGGGTACCTTAGCACATGTGGCATATATGTGCATCTACATTAAAAAAAAAAAGATAGAATTTGAAAATTATTTTATATCTCTTCCTCCTCAAAGCAAGCATCCACTCAAAATGCCTAATATTGCATTCCATTTTTCTTTTTTCTTTTTTTTTTTTTTTTGTTTTTTTTCAAGAAAAGGTTTCTCTGTGTAGTTTTGATGCCTGTCCTAGATCTTGCTCTGTAGACCAGGCTGGCCTCGAACTCAGAGAGACCTGACTCTGCCTCCCGTGTGCTGGGATTAATGGCGTGTACCACCACTGCCCTGCAGATCCCATTTTTCATTAACAAAATATAACCTAATATATCGGTAACAAAGGTCCACCCATGCCTATCATGGTGCACACTACTATAATCCTAGTCCTTGGGAGTCTAGAGAGGATTATGATCAAGTTCAAGGCCAACCTGGGCTACATTGTAGTTTCTAGAACAATGTGGGCTACATGGTAAGACCCTGTCTCAAAAAAAAAAAACAACAAAAAAAAAAAACCTAAAGGTCCACCAGTGGCACAGTAAGAAAATAAACAGAGGGGCATTGGGGAGCATATATAAAATCCCAGCAATGGGGATACTGAGGCAGGAGGACCGCTGTGAATTTAAGGCAGCTTGGCTTATATGAGTGAGGGCAGCCTTGGTTATGCATCAGAACTCCATATCAAAAAATATAAACTAAACTTGTTAAATGAAATAAAAGCTATGTTTGGAGAAGTGGCTGGTTGTCCTGTTTAGTGGAATTCTTTGGTTTTTTTTTTTTTTTTTTTTTTGAGAAAGGGTTTCTTTGTGTAGCCTAGGATGTCCTAGAACTAGCTCTGTAGACCAGGCTGGCCTCAAATTCACAGAGATCTGCCTGCCTCTGCCTCCCAAATGCTGTGATTAAAGGTGTTGGCCACCACTGTCCAGCCCTGTTTAATGGAATTCTTCAGATCTGATGTACAAATAGGTTTCACAATACATTAGGTAATTAATAAAAATACTTTATTAAAAAGGAAGGTCCTGCCAGGCAGTGGTGGCGCACGCCTTTAATCCCAGCACTCGGGAGGCAGAGGCAGGCAGATCTCTCTGAGTTCGAGACCAGCCTTGGCTACAAAGTGAGTTCCAGGAAAGGCACCAAAACTACACAGAGAAACCCTGTCTTGGGTGGGGTGGGGGAGTTAGGTTCTTTGGCATCATGTGTTCTTGGCCACTCATTGGCTCTTAGGAACTGTGATTTGACTTTAGCATCCCTGTGAGAATGTGAACATCTAATCTGCCTGTGGCTCCATTGCAACTCACTCCCTTAACCCTGATCCTTTGTGAAATCTCATCTCCTCTCCCAGTTAAGAATGGGACCTTTTTATGTTTAATGCCATTTCCATGACAGGTGGTGTAGTATTATGGTTCTAACCTCAAAGCATTTGCCTTAGAAATCACCAAATGAAGTCCTAAATTATTAAGTCTTAATTGCCAATTGTCATTCTAAGGTTTAGTTTGAAACTTAAATCGAATGAAGGCAAAGTAAACCAACTGTCAGGAAGCTATTTGTCGTAGGATAGCATGTGCACAGGCAGATGTGCTATGATGCAGGCTAATTGATTTTCCCCTCTGGTGCACACACAGCAGCTGTTAAGGAGGGATGCTGGGGCTGGAGAGACGACTCGGTGGTAACGGAGTAGTCAGGTTCAGTTCCCAGCATCTCCATGAAGGATCACAGCTCCAGGGGATCTGTTGCCCTCCTCTGGCACCAGGCACATGGGTAGTGTGCATTCATACATAGAAATAATAAGTACACATAAAATGTAAAGCGAGATGCAGTCTGACCAAAGAACAGGAAAGCTGGCCACACCTCCCCTTCCACTTCACAATAACCCATCACATTTTCACAGACATCACAGCAGCACACGCAAGTGCAGAGCCCTGGGCTTGGGGAGAGGCAGAAGGATGAAAAGGCTCTGTAGAGACCTCCCAGGACGAGAGAACGGTGCAAACAGTAATGGAAGAGAAGAAAAGGGGTAAGTGTGAGGATGGACAGACACACAAGCAGCTCGGTATGGAGAAATCTTGGCATCGCCGGGCCACAGCTAAGGTTAGGTCGTACAGCAAAATTCCCAAATGTCAGCTGGGAGGTAAGTAAGGCTGCAGGGCAAGGCCACTTACAGGCCCCCTCCCAGCCACCACGGAGGGGAGCGCTGCCTAGCTGGTTGCTGGGGTTCCAGACCTGCCTCTTCCCTTTCAGCAGCTAAGATCACCAGGTCTCCGTGTCTTTCCTCATATCTCAGTAAAACCCTGCAGCCTTGTTCTCATGGTTTTGTAAATGTTTAAAGGAAGATGTTATGTCTGCTGAAGGTGGGCCCCAGCACAGAGAACTTGTTCAAATGTTGATCTTTGTTTTTTGACATAAAGTTTAGAAATGACTGTTTTAAGGTCAGAGACATAGTTCGACAGTTGTGTTTGCCTGGCATGCACAAGGCCTAGGGCTCAGTGCCCGCAGTACAAAATAATTTTGTTATTTGAGACAGAATCTTTCTGTGTAGACCAGGCTGGCCTCCAACTCACAGAGATCCTCCTGTGTGCCACCATATCTGGCCAGAATAAGATTTTTAAGTGTTCAGTTAAGTGGTTTTCGTTTTGTTTTTAGCACATCTGAAGTACCACGCAGTCACTATCGCTAGCTAGTTCCAGGACATTCCCATCACCCAAAGGAAACCCCATTCTAGTTAACAGTTAATCCTTTCTCCCCACTCATCCCTGGTCACCAGGAGCTTACCATTTCATAGAAATCGAACCATGCAGTGTGATGCTTCTGAGTGGCTTCCTTCATTAACTGGAGTCCTCCATGTAGCACGTGGCAGCACTTCAAGTGTCTTTGCATGAACACCCCATATTTCACCTGTAGGTGGACATTTCAAAGGTTTATTATTAGGACTGGTTCCCAGTCTCTGGTTTTGATATTATTATTATTATTATTATTATTATTATTTTATTGGGGTGTTTTTTGAGACAAGGTTTCTCTGTGTAGTTTTGGTGCCTGTCCTGGAGCTCGCTTTGCAGACCAGGCTGGCCTCGAACTCACAGAGATCTGCGTGCGCCACTGCTGCTCTGCTCTGGTTTAGATTTTAAAGACAGTTTCTCACTGTGTATCTCTGGCTGGCCTGGGACTCGTCATGTAACACAAGCTGGTCTCAAACTTGTTCTGTCGCCCTGCCTGTCTCAGAGCTGGGATACAGGCCCTAACTGTGGTTCCAGACCATAGCACCCTGTTACAGTACCAAATATCTTTTGTTTGACCTTAACTGACCAGGCTTCTCATAGCCCAGTGGAGTGTAACGCTCTTTTTGAGTGAGAAACGTGAAGCCTAAAGATGGGGAGATCTGCCAGAAAACAAAATACGGGAATTTTTTTCACTTCCGATTCAAGAGCCACATGGGGTATAGGTGTGATTCCTCACAGGAGGCGCCAGCGTGGGGCTAAATCGGTCTCTGACACTTCCAGCTTCCTGGTTCTCTCCCCACCTGCTTCCAGCACGTGGAAGCGCTCAGCCAATCGGTTCAGAGCATCTGTAGTTATGGCAACGGGGCTTACTCACTCAGTAACGGGTTATCTTTTGCAAAACTTGAAGCTGTTGCACCAAATGGCTAAGCCTGGGGCCTGCTCCACAGCGCCATTGCAGGAACCCGCTGGCTACCCACGGCAAAGCCATTGGGAGAGGGTCAGGATAGGCTGGAAGCCTCATTGTGCCGTCTCAGCTCTGCGAGAAGGGTTGCCAGGAGTTCCAGTAGGTCACGACCTCTTCCAGGATACCCATGCCCAGACTTGGCTTGAGGAGCAGGCCTAGTTACCTGGCTTGAAATCAGAGCCAGGGCTGTTTTGCCTGGGACCCTGCATATTTCTGGGTTGGACAACAATGGGTTCTATAGTGAAGAAGAGACCTAGAGAAGTCAACTGTCAGTCCCCAGTAAAGTTCTCGGCAAAATGCTGCAACTTGAAAGGTGGAGGACACAGACAGAAGAGAAGAGGTGTGGGGCCGGCTGGTCTGAAGACCCCAGTCCTCAGCAAGCCTCCTCCCCATCCATCTGATGCTTCACCGAGTAATGCTGATTCCCCTGGCCACCTTTCCCCGGCACACAGTCAGGGTCTGCCAGAAACCCCGGCCAAATACACTGGGAGGCAAAAGAGAGGACCCAGGCTACTGGAGCTCCTGAAACTTGAGGAGAAAAGGAAACGCCAGGTGACATTCAGCTTGTCATCCGCAGACCTTGGTAAGTGAGGGTATTTTTCATGGAGATGTAGGGTGTCTGGGGGACCTGGTTAGATGATACTGGAACACCTGGTTAGATGGTGTTCCATATTTAATCTTAGTTGGTGGACAACTAAGACCCTGTAAACTATTGGAGTGAGATGTTTTCAGAGCATCTAGAGGCATGGCAATGCTGGGATGGGGGTCCTCAGTGCAGACGTGAGTAGGGGAAAGTGGCTGTCCAGTGTAAAGTGTTGATGCTTAGGAGTGAGCAGGACAACAGGAGCCTAGGATGGTGGCCGGAAAGGGAGGCAGCAGCTGAGAGGTGTAAGTCATTAAAGAAGAATGAGTGTGTTTTCTGAGACCAGTTAGGACCCTCGGGTAGGTGCTCCTGGAAAACACATTTGGGTTAGTGAATGGAGTCGTCTAGCATTCAGGGTCCACAGTGAAGTTCTTTGTATCCCTGGGAATGTACAAACAGAAGTAAAGTCAGCCAGTGACGGCCATTGACATCAGAGAGCACACTTGACCTGGGCAGGAGCTGGAACACAGCGCTTTCCATTCCAATTCCACCATCTCTTCTTTTTTTTTTTTTTTAAGATTTTTTTTAAAGATTTATTTATTATGTATACAGCATTTATGACTGCAGGCCAGAAGAGGGCACCAGATCTCATTACAGATGGTTGGGAGCCACCATGTGGTTGCTGGGAATTGAACTCAGGACCTCTGGAAGAACAGACAGTGCTCTTAACCTCTGAGCCATCTCTCCAGCCCCCACCATCTCTTCTAATGAGAAGATGGAAACCTCAGCCTGTCACTGTAGGAGACCACCTCCTGTGGATGGTCACAGCCATGAAGAAGGGGTGGGGAGCAGGCTGGTGACTGGGATGTTACCTGTTGTCTTGGTTACTGTTCTATTGCAGGGAGGAGACACAGCTCTTCAAGGCAGCTCTTATAAAAAAGAAAGCATTTAATGGGGACTGGCTTACAGTTTCAGAGGCCTAGTCCATTATCATCATGGCAGGGAGCATGGTAGCAGAGGTAGCTGAGAGATACACCCTGATCCACAGAGAGAGACTGGACCTAGTGTGGGCTTTTAAAACCCCAATGCCAGGGCTGGAGAGATGGCTCAGTGGTTAAGAGCACTGACTGTTCCTCCAGAGGACCTGGGTTCAAGTCCCTGCACCCACATGACAGCTCACAACCATCTGTAACTCAAGATCTGACATCCTCACATAGTCATACATGCAGCAAAACACCAATGCAAATAAAATAAAAATAAATAAATTATATTTTTAAAAAAATAAAAAAATAAAAAAAAACCTCAATGCCACCCAGCACTTGGGAAGCAGAGGCAGGCAGATCTCTGTGAGTTCATGGTCAGCCTTAGTCTACAGAGCTAGTTCCAGGACAGCCAGGGCCACACAAAGAAACCCTGTCTCAGCTGGGCGGTGGTGGTGCATGCTTTTAATCCCAGCATTTGGGAGGCAGAGGCAGGTGGATCTTTGTGAGTTCGAGGCCAGCCCGGTCTACAGAGCGAGATCCAGGAAAGGTGCAGAGCTACACAGAGAAACCCTGTCTCGAAAAACCAAAAAAAAAAAAAAAAAAAAAAAAAAAAAAAAACCCCTGTCTCAAAACAAAACAAAAACCTTAAAGCCCACCTCCAGTGACACACTTCCTCCAACAAGACCACACCTCCTAATCCTTTCAAACAGTTCCACTTCCTAAGTATTCAAATCTGGGAGCCCAAAGGGGCCATTCTCATGCAAACCACCACACCTCTACTGTGAACCTCAGGATGGGAATCTGGAAGGGAAATCATGGCCTTTGGAGCACACAGCAACTGGGTAAATGGAACCCAGGGGCCAGGCAAAGAGCAAGGAGACATGACTGAGCAGAAAGGAGCAATGTAGACAAGAGGACAAGGCAGGTGAGAAATCAGAAGAAGGGCAAAAAGCTTTAGGCCATGGCAGGCAGGAGGTGTGTTAACTCCATGAGCACTAAGAAGTCAGCCTTATGATGAAAGCCTGTCATCCCAGGATTTGGGAAAGTGGGGTACCCCAGGTAGTGGCCTACCTGGTGAGACCTTGGCTCAAACCATACTGTGGTGAGACTAAATGTGGGGGCTGTAGGGACCCCAAGGGAGTGGGAAAGAAGAGCTGGGAAGACTTCAAGGGGTGGTGATGCCTGAGCTAAGCCTGAAAAGTAAGTTAGAGATAATTAGGTGAAGGAATTGGGGGCAGTAAGTGTGTGAGCTGGGCTGCCTGTGCAGTGAGTCAGTCAGATCTGTTGATACAAACACAGGCCAGTGAGATTGTGCTGTGTCCAATCCTCACTGGGAGCGCACGGGGGTGGTGGGGGGGGCGGGATGGGGAGGTGGCACAAACTATATTTAGAAATGGAAGTCTTGAGATATGAGGATCAAGTTGCTGCTGGGTAACAGCAAATAGCTAAGAGCTTGGCTCTGGGGACTTGAGAGATGTTTCAGTGGTTAAGAGCACTTGCTGCAGGGGAGGGGGGCTGGAGAGATGGTTCAGAGGTTAAGAGCATTGGCTGCTCTTCCAGGGGTCCTGAGTTCAATTCCTAGCAACCACATGATGACTCACAACCATCTGTAATGAGATCTGGTGCCCTCTTCTGGCCTGAAGGCATATGTGTGGACAGAACATTGTATACATAATAAATAAATAAATCTTAAAAAAAAAAAAAAAGAGCTTTTGCAAAGGACCCAAGTTCAGGTCCCAGCACCCACACTCACAACCAATTATAACTCCAGTTCCAGGGATTCTGACACCTTCTGGCCTTTGTTGGCCCTGCACACACATGTGGTGCACATACATACATGCACACAAAACATTCATACACATAAATTAAAAGAAATCCTAAAACAAAAGAACTTGTCTGTGGGGCTAATTAAGCTCTGTTAGTAATCAACCCAGGGACTTCGGGCCTCAGTGTCTCTTATCTGAAAAATACAGTCAGTCATAGCACCAACCCCATGTCTACATTTGTCATTCATGAACTGTTTACCGAATTCCCATTACATGTAAGCACTACGGTGCAGCCAGGACTCCAGCAGAGAATAAGCTGTTTACTTGAAAACCAAAGCATTGCACCAGGAGTCTCAGACAGGAAGCCCCCCCCCCCTTAAGCAGTTACTAATGAACTGAGCTAATGGGAAATGTGGGGAGGTCCTGTCAGCTGAGACTTTAAGTGTCCAACAGTGTGAGGGCCACCAGAGTGCAGCTCCGAGTGCATGCAGCGGTGTCTTAGTTATGTTCCTAATGCTGTGATGAAACACCATGACCAAAAGCAACTTGGGAAGGGAAAGGTTTATTTCATCTTATAGCTTATAGACCATCATGCAGGGAAGTCAGAGCAGGAGCTGATGCAGAGACAATGGAGGAGTGATGCTTTCTGGCTTGCTCCTTATAGCTTGCTCAGCCAGCTTTCTTATAGCACCTAGGACCTCCAGCCCAGGGATAGCACCACCCACAGTGAGCTGGGCCCTCCCCCATCAATCATCCATCAAGAAAACGCACCACAGACCTCCCCATAGGCCAAGTTCTAGAAAAGCATATGACAGAAGGCAGCTAAGTTGTAAGACAGCTCAGCCAGTCCTTTCTTGGGAAGAGGGTGACTTTGCCCCCAGGATGCCCAACTGTCTCCATTAATAACAGCACAGAGGGTCTGCTATAGCTTTTATGCGTATGGATGTTTTGCCTGCAAGTATGTCTGTGAAGAATGTGTATGCAGTGCTCTTAGAGGCCAGAAAAGGGTGACAGACGCTCCGGAACTAGGTTACAGATGGTTGTGCAGTACCATGTGGGTGCTGGGAATCGACCCCAGATCCTCTGAAAGAGCAGCCAGTGCTTTTAACCACTGAGTCATCTCTCCAACTCCCTAATTCATTTTTACATATATTTATTTCAGCAGGTAGAGAACGGCTTGGGCCACGGTGCCAATGTGGGCAAAGGATAATTTGTGGGAGTCTGTTCTTTCCTCCCACCACATGGGTTCCAGGGATTGAACACAAGTTGTCCAACTTGGAAGAAAGCGCCTTTATCCACTGAGCCATCTCACTTGCCCACCTGCCATATCATTGCAAGTTAGGGGCTGAGGAATGTAGCTCAGTAGCACAGTACTTCTCCAACAAGCACCCGGCCCTGGGTTTATTTAAGCCTTAGCACCATGAAGAAGAGAACTTGTATGTAGTAAACACAGATGTGTGTATGCATATGTGCATATAGATACATGTATAGCAGCACACTTATGTACAAAGCAACTCTAATAAACACCTCCATCGCCTGAAAAATTAGGTATCCATTATCTCCATCTTACAGATGAAAAGTGAGACACAGAGATTGAGCAGGAAGCAGGCCAGCACTCAGACCTAAGCTCTCTGGATTTGCCTTTGCTCCCACCAGAGGGCGCTGTGGTGCCTAGGGTCAGAGTCTTTGGAGCACGAGCAGAGTGTAGTCGGGAGGTGGGGCACAGGTCACATTCCTTCACCATCATGATGCAGTGACAGAGCCAGGCAGGAACCAGGTGCCCTGACACACAACCAGCCCCTACAACAGTTTCCCTGTCCCTGGCTCCTGTTAGTCCTCTTCCAAAAAGGAACTCACCTTGTAACCCTCTTCTCCCAAGGGGCATTCCGGTCCTACACCTCCATAGATGATGACATCTATGGAACCACCAGCCAGGGGCCTGTCTTCAATCCTGAGCTGGTCACTGCCCACTGCTTCAGGCAGTTCAAAAAGAAAGACTTCCACCTGCCACAAAGCCGCAGACGAATCATCATTGTGCCTGGGACAAAGGACCAGGCACCAGCCCACCCCACAGTGCCTCCTCAAGCTCCCCCTCCACCCATACCTACCTTCCAAACTTTGGATATTAAAGACATCCAACAGCCACCAGTGGACAGGAAGGTCTGGCTGAGCCAGAGGGCAAAGCTCCGGAGGCAGCTGGAGTCATTTGGTGATGTCAAGACATGGCTGGAGAATAAGCCCTCCATCACACCATCAGAGGCCAAGGTTCTGCTCTTGATTCACCAGGAGCTAAAAGCCCCCAAAGAAACTGTGGTTTCAATCGCGAAACCCAAGGTGAGAAGCCCTGATGGCCGGAAGATGCTGAAGGTTTCAGGAGTATGGTGACATTTTGTTCCCTTGGATTAGACAGAACAAGGTAGTTTGCCCCTTTTTTCCAGAGGAGCAAAAGCAAGTCCCCAAAGGAAGGTGTATGAGTTACCTCTTGCTGCATAACAAGTACCCCAGAGTGACTTAAAGAAACAAATACTTATTATTGTGACTCTGGAATCCAGGCGCACTCTAGCTGGGAAGCTTTGTCTCCATATCATGAGACCCGAGGAAAAGCTCGCGGCTACTGACCAGAGGTTTCATTGCCTCCCTCAGGCACTTCCCAGAGGCTGCATACAAGTCCTCAAATAAGGCGACTAGCTGTCCCCAGAGTGAGCCTCCCAGAAGAGAGAGGGAGGAAGTCACAGCGCTGATATGCCCTCGGCTCTAGTCTTGATATCGCACCATGGGGATAGAAAAGGGATTCCGTCTTGGCCAGGGGAAAGTCGGAGAGCACGTGGATGTGCTTTAAAAGCACCCCATCTGGGGCACACTAGCTGTCGGTCTTGATCATGGACACCTGTCCGCTGGAGAGAGAGGCGCTTAACCAGTGCTTGTGGGCTAGTTTGAGAATCACATCTGAGGTTAGGGTGAGGAGGAGGGCTACCTTGTGATGGCATTACTAACTTGGAGCCATGGTTTCTACCCTGAGAAATTTAGTCACTCATCCTCAGTAAGCTGACTGAAGCAGCCTAATTAATGATAAAGAACAGATAACAGAGATTTATTCAATCTGGCCACACTGAAAACAGGGACAAAGACATACAATGCATCCTCCCTTCCAGTCCATCTTTGGGTTCTGAAGTGAGATTAAAATTTAACTAGAGGGCTAGGGATATCGTACATCTAAGCAGTTCAATTATCTGCCTCACTCTTGCCTCTCCCAGGGCAAAGCTCCCAGACCTATCCGTCAACCTGCACCCCAGCTGCGGCTGCCCAAACCTTCTATCCTGGCGGACTTGTACGCCTACCTGCGTAGCCGAAAGATCAAGATCCTGGAGGTGTTTAACAAGGGGGAGCGGGGTGAGAACCAGCGCATCTCCAGGGAGGAATTTATCATGGCTCTAAAGGCAGTAAGTACGAGCTTCTCCACTGGGCCTGGGGTATGCCCTCCTTCCGTGAGGCTCTGGGGTCCTGAGGGGCAGACACATGGGTTCACACTACCAGCCTCACACTTGCAAAGCCATACTGAGAAACAACCCACAGTCAGACCACAGTTTTAAAACCACCTCTATCCCAGGCTAACCTGGAGAGATGGCTCTTGCAGAGGACCCAGGTTCAGTTTCCGGCCCCTCCATGGCAGCTAACAACTACCTGTAACTCCACTTCCAGAGGATCTAACGCCCTCTTCTGGCTTCCACATGCACTGCATGCACACGGTGCACAAATATACATGCAGCACAAAACATCCATGTACACACACGAGACAAACAACAAAACCCTCTATCATGTACGGAGTGCAGCTCAGTGGTAGAGCCACTCAGTGGTTTAGCATGCACAAGGCCTGCATCACTCGTGCCAAGCAAAAGCCAACACTGTACCTGGTGCTAGAGAGATGGCTCAGTGGTTAGAGCACTTGTTGCTCTTCCAGAGGACAGAGTTCAATTCCCAGCACCCACATCAGGCGGCCCACAGCCACCTGTAACTCTAGGAACCTCTTCTGATGCTTTCCCCCTTCAGGGTGGGTCTTTCTACTTTAATTAAGCTAATCAAGACAATAACCCAAAGGTATGCCTAGAGGCTACCTTAATCTAAATACCCCTCACAAGTGTGCCTGAAGATTTGTCTCATAGATAATTCCAGATCCTGTCACATTGGCATTCAATATTAACCATCACACCATATTCTTTAAAAACCATATGCGGTCAGCGGCTCCTCTATTGGACCAGATAGGGCAGACGTTTCCACCATCTTTGAAAGTTCTGTTAGTCTAGTGCAGGATCTGGGCCCATGTATTAACTCCAGCCTGCCTCTTTAGAAAAACAAAAAACCACTTTTGTTGAACCCAGCCACACTCATTCATCTATGAATGGCTATGGGGACTTCCATGATACAATGGCCGAGCCCCTGTGACTCACAAAACCTAAAATATGTCTAGATTTTTCTAGAAAAAGCTTGCTGGCTTAGATGAATTAAATGTTTGTGTATTTTCAAATCAAGATGTCCTTAAAAAGCAGACATTGTTACCTATATCTTTTTTTTAAAGATTTATTCATATGTATTTCCTACCTATGAAATTTTGCCTGTGTATTTGCACCTTATGGGTGCAAAGACCTCAGAGGCCAGAAGAGGGCATCAGATCCCCTAGAACTGGAGTTACAGATGGTTGTGAGCCACCACATTAGAGCTGGGAACTGAGCTGGGGTCCTCTGCAAGGGCAGTGACTGCTCTTAACTGCTGCCATCTCTCCTGCCCATTTAAAATTTGTTTGTTTGTTTGTTTGTTTGTTTTGGGTTTCTCTGTGTTACAGCTCTGGCTGTCCTGGAACTCACTCTGTAGACCAAACTGGCCTCGAACTCACGGAGATCCACCCGCCTCTGCCTCCCGAGTGCTGGAATTAAAGGTGTGTGCCATCACTGACTGGCTTCTTCTTTTTTTTTTTTTTTTTTACTATGTGTCTGTGTGTGTCTGTGTGAGAACATGTGTACATGTATGCTGGTGCCAGCAGAAGCCAAAAGGGGGCATCCGATCTTCAGAGCTGAAGTTACAAATGGTTATGAGCATCCAGATGTGGGCACTAGGAACCAAACCCAAGTCCTCTGAAAGAGCAGCATACATTCTTAACTGTGCGCCCCTATCTGTCTCTCCAGCTGGGGCTTGAACTCAGCACCTTGCATACACTATCAAGTTCGCTACTACTGAACTATATACCCCGACTTACAGTTTCAGTTAACCAATTTTCAAACCTTTTTATGATGAATATCATCCAAAACACTTTTTAAAAGTAAATGTCTTCAACTACCAAAACAAAAAAAATTTGTTTAAATATTAAATCCTGGGCCAGGAGAGATGGCTTAGCAGTTAAGACTACTTGCTGCTCTTGCAGAGGACCGAGGTTTGGTTCCCAATACCCACACAACAGCTCACAATCCCCTGTAACTCCAGTTTCAGGGTATCTGAGACCCTCACTGAACCTCCTTGGACACTAGGCATGCATATGGTGCACTTATATACATACAGGCAAAACACTCTATACATAACATAAATAATTTGTTTTCCAGACAGTGTTTCTCTATAATAACCCTGGCTGTCCTGGAACTCACTCTGTAGACCAGGCTGGCCTGGAACTTAGAGAGATCCGCCTGTCTCTGCCTCCCAAGTGCTGGGATTAATTGTGTGAGCCATCACACCCGACTAATCTTTCAAAAATGTTGAAATATGAAGTCCTTTAGCACCAGGACAGTTCTGAGCTGGACCAAGGACAGTTCAACAATGACTGTTGTCTAAAGAGAATGAAGAGATAATTATAATCACAATTATGTTTCCTTTCAAACTTTTCTTTCTGAACATTCAGTGTTTTGGGTAAGCACTACATACCTCCAGAGTTGTCTATTGTCTCTGGAAAAACAGGACAGATAGCAATATATACGTATGTATAGTATCTATTAGAGCAGCTTACAGGCTAGGGTCCGACTATTCCAATAGTCTCCTGATGGAAGGTCCAGGAATCCAGTGGTTGTTCAGTACACAAGGTTGGGAGTCTCAGCTGATCTTCAGTATATGCCTGAATCCCAAAGGAAGAAGTAGGCTCTAATGCCAATCAAGGAATGGACTTGCCAGGGAGAGCAAGCAGGCAAAGAGAGAGAAAGCTCCCTTCTTCTGTGTCCTTTATATAGGCTGCCAGCAGAAGGCATGGCCCAGATTAAGGTGGATCTTCCTACCTCAAAAGGTCTGGATTAGTGGTGTATCATCCCACTTCAAATGATTTAATTAAGAAAAATTCCTCACAGGTGTACCCAGCCACTTGGGGTTTAGTTAATTTCAGATGTAGTCAAGTTGACAACCAAGAATAGCCATCATATCCTTAAAAGAAAAAGGCATATAAATTTCTGACACTTCAGTCAGGGCGGGCATACTTGTTCCTTGTGGATAATGATGGATGTATGACTTTCTTCCTATCCAGTATGTTAATCAACTGAAAGAGACTTCGTAAAGATGGAGGCTTATCTGGCCTTGCTTTTGAAGGAGGGATAGGAGTTTTCAGGCAGAAAGAGGGAACTATGTGGGCAAAAGCAAGGCATGGTAAATTGCAGAGGACACTCGGGGGCCTGGCAAGGGGCTCTGCATTCCTGTGGCAGCAAGAAGTTGGAGGGTTGAGCAGGTTGGCCAGGCCTGGTGGTAAGGGTGAGGTGGGCCTCAGTAAGTTCTTGTGCCTCCTCAGATCGGAGTTCCTCTGAAGAACCAGGAGCTGGAGGACATAGTCATCTACCTTGGCTCTCTCGGGAAACAGAACGCTATCACCACAGATGCCCTGGCCAGCACCTACAAGCAGTGGTCACTGGCCCAACAGAGAAGCACCTTGCCCACTGCCAGGGAGTGTGCGTGCCCTTCCTGCCCTCAGAGCCAGGCTGGCTCTCCCCAGCATTTACATCCTCAAGCGGCACCTCCTTCTCTGGCTTATAGGTTTGCCAAGCTTTGTCAACGAGGAAGCAGAGATTTTCTCAAGGGCCCAGCTGCCCGTTTGTCTATTCAAAGATGAAGTCCAGCCTCTGTCCTTAGAGGGACATAAGTGATTGATTGAAAACAAAACTGAGGGTTGGGGATGGAGAGCAGTTGGCAGAGTGCTTGTCTAGCATGTTCAAAGCCCGGGATTCCATCCCTAGCAACGCATACACCAGGCATGGTGGGGCACATCCACAATTCTAGCACTCAGGGTAGAGGTGGGAGGATCAGAAGTTCAGGGTCATCCTTGACTATGTAGAGAGTTTGAGGTCAGTGTGGGATACAGGAGACCTTATCTAAAAAAGAAAAGAAAAAGAAAAGGAAAGGCTAACCAAAACATCTTGCTCAGAAACTGAACGAACTCATTTGGAGTTCACTGGTATGGGCTTTCTGTCATCATGGATGTTGTAAGTAGGGATGTTGTGCACGTTACATTTACCCTCAAGTCCGTGTGGGCTCCATTTGTCCAAAAGCAGCAAGAGTCAAAGTAGAAGGGTTCTCTGATATGGGCTATGAATTTACAGTGCATGCCTGTATCTTTTTGTTTGTTTTGAGACAAAGTCTCTCTACATAGCTCTGACTGGCCTGGAACTCACTTTATAGACCTGGCTGGCCTCCAACTCAGAGATCCGCCTGCCTCTGCCTCCCGAGTGCTGGGATACAGGTGTGCACCACCATGCCTGGTTTTTATGTGGTGCTGTTGTTGAACTCAGGGCTCTGTGCATTAGGCAAGCACTCTACCAACTGATCAACACCCCTCAGCCCCTATTTTTTTTTTAGTTTATTAGTGTTGAGGGGGGGACCACAAACAACTGCAACACTCTTCTCCCAGCTTCCAGTTCCCTTTCAAACAGAGCAACATCGTTTATTTAAGTGGAATGGGTCTAGCTCTGCCCCTCTCCACCAGGCTGGCAGGAAATTAACCTCAGACACATTTTAGGGAGGGGTGGGGTTCTGTCCCTTTGAGATGAAATAAAGCCACGAGGAAGCAGTTGAAGGGTCTTCCTTGCAGGGGTGCCAAGTTGAAGCAAGGTTTCTAGAGTTGGGGTGAATGGCCACACCAGGGGTATGCAGTGTGTGGTACCCTTAGGTGGCTCCTGCATAGTGCGAATACCCTAGTTCTAGATCTCAGACTTTCTGTTGAAGGCTGTCCTGTGGACACACTGGCACCCAACCCCATCCCCACTCCCAGGAGGGTCCCTGACCAATCAGAACCCAGGAAACCCAAGCAGCCTCACAGCTTCAATAGCCCAGGGTCAGCACCTCCTCTGGGTTGCACTTCCCCCGCTCTGCTCCTCCCAGAGTCTTACGAATGCCCAGCGCTGTTGTGATTTCACAGCTGACTGGAGTCACTAGAGCACAGTGCTCAGCAATCATAGCTATAGTCGAAGGATTTCGACACACATACATACATCCCTCCCACCCCGCTTATCAAAGAAATCCCCCTTATCTTGACTTGAAGGCAGGCAGCATTTATCTGCTGACTGGTGCTACCAGCATCACCAGAACTCTTTGCTGCTGGAGGATGGCATTGCATAAGTCAGGTGCCTCTCAATTTGTCTAAAGGAACAAGCTGCTGGGCATCTGGACTCAGAGAGGAGGAGGAGCCTGTATTTCCAGGGCACCATATGGGCTGGTTGCATTTGCACAACAGCATCCTGCCTGTCTGGAGGTTAGGGTTGCTATGCATGGTTTCCATGGAGGAAGCAAATGTCCAGAGAGGCTAAGCTTCTTGTCTGGAGTCTCAGGAGGAGGTGAGGCCAAGACTTCCCTTCAACATGAGGCTGCCACCAGGACCATGGCAGGGTGTCAGCCTCCCTTAAGTGGTCCCCGTTTTGGAAGTATCTCCCAAATGCTAGGCCCACTTGTAGGAACTGGGAGACTGCAACGGGCTAGCCCAAGCCCTGCTGCCATCAGCTGGCACGTGATCAGGTGATGTCCACAGAGATGGATGCCTTGGAGACAGCTGGAGTGAGTGCCAGGGTGGTAGGAAGGCAAAGCCCCTGAGCTGTAGGTGTCGGTCTGACCCGAGTGACCGGTGCACAGCCATTGTCTGCAAAGGGCGTCCAAGAGGTGGAAATGCCAAGGTCAAGGGCCTGAGGCAGGGAGAACTTTCAGGATACAGGAGGTGAGAACGGCATGGTGAGGGGAGACCCCAGGATGAAGGATGGCAACTGAAACAGACTCCCACAGGTCCTTGTGGTCCAGGAAAGGAGTCTGTTTTACAGTGTGTTCCCTGGGAAGCCAGGATTGTAGGTTGTTGCTTAAGTTTTCCTGCCTGGCCCACGGTCAGGATAAATCTCTTTCACCTGCCAGTCCCACAGCTGCTCAGACCCAACCAAGTAAACACAGAGACTTATATTGCTTACAAACTGTATGGCCGTGGCAGGCTTCTTGCTAACTGTCCTTATATCTTATATTAATCCATTTCTATAAATCTATACCTTGCCACATGGCTTGTGGCTTACCGGCATCTTTACATGCTGTTTTCCTGGCGGTGGCTGGCAGTCAGTGACTCCCTCCGCCTTCCTGCTCTTTTAATTCTCTCTGTTAGCCCCGCCTACACTTCCTGCCTAGCCACTGCCAATCAGTGTTTTATTAGCAACACATTTGCCATACAGAACATTCCACAGCAGTAGGTTGATCTTATTTACATTTTTTTTGTTTGTTGTTTTTAGTTTTGGAGACAGGTTTTTTTCTGTGTCATAGTCCTAGCTGTCCTAGAACTCACTTTATAAACCAGGCTGGCCTTGAACTCACTCTGCCTCCAGAGTGCTGGGACTAAAGGTGTGCGCCACCATGCCCAGCTGCCATTTCATAAGGGTTCTATTTGCCATTTGGTGGGAACAAGGTGACAGGGTGAGAAAGGAGCAGGGAGGGGTCTGGGGTATGCAGATGGGGGTCTTCATAAAAATGGAGGGGACAAATTAGCGGTGGCCCTCAGAGGAGCACTGCCTGGACATATGGGAGGGACAGAAGAGCATACTGGCATCTGCTCGGTGCCCTCAGGTTCAGTTCCCCAGCTGGGCACCCTCTTAGGCCTTCCATTTTTCCCTCCAACTCTAGATTTGACTCAGAGGAAAGCTTCCCTGAAGCATACCCCCCAAAAGCAACAGGCTGTCCCAGCCCAGCAGCCTCCCAAGATGGACCTGCTGCAGGTGCCTGAGGTTGATATAAAGATGGAGGGGCGGCCCATGACAGAGGAAGACATGGAGGATGTGGGCAAGCGGTACCGAGAGAGGCGGAGGCAATACAAGGTACCTCTTTAG
>CABHPQ010157506.1:0-37245 GCA_902168405.1 Peromyscus aztecus
AATAACTTTGTTTTTCTTTTAGACAAGGTCTCAGTATATTGCCCTGCCTGGCTTGGAACTATCTGTGTAGACCAGGCTAGCCTCAAACAAACAGAGATCTGCCTGCCTCTGCCTCCTGATTGCTGGAATTAATGGCCTACACTACCATACTTGGCTTGCCAATAAATTTTTTCATTTTTTTATTTTTTGAGACAGGGTCTCTGTACATACCCCTGGCTGTCCTGGAGCTCATTATGTAGACTAGGCTGGCCTCAAAATCACAGATCTACCTGCCTTTGCTTCTCAAGTGCTGGGATTAAAGGTGGCAATAATTTTTATGTCTCTTCACTTATTTAATGGTTTCCTTTTTTTTCTTTTTGTTATTGAAAATAATTTTTTTCATGCAGTGTATTCCGGTCAGTTCCCCTTCCCCTCCCCCCTTTCCACTCAGCCAGATCCACACCTTCTTCCTCTTCAGAAAACAAACGGGCAAAATTAAAAAAATAAAAAATAAAGAAGAGCACAAGAAACACACACAAAGACACAGGAAAACACAAGCAAAATACTAGTAATATAAAAAAAAATACCCAGACAAAGCAAAATGAGACAAAATCTCTCCAAAAATACTACTGAGTTCATTTTATGTTCCCGTCTACCGATAGGATGGTTCCTATACCGATGCTTCCTATCATCTAAAAATGGTTCGTACACCCAGTGAGACTCCATTGGAGAAAACCAATGTTTCCTTTGCAAGAGGTTGTCAGTTGCAAATAGCGTCTTGGTTAGGGATGGGAGCTCGTGTCCACTTTCCCCCTCAGGGCTGGGACCCCGTCTGGCTTGAGTCTGTGTGTGCTGCCACAGTCTCTGTGAGTTCATATGCACATCACTCCGCTGTATCCGGAAGCCACTGTTTCCTTGGTGTCTTCCATCTCTGCTCTGAGAATCTTTGTACTTCCTCTTCTGCAGAGTTACTTAATGGTTTCTTTTTATCTTATCTTTAGGGGGAAAAATTTTTTTTTTTCTTAACACTGTAACTGTCTTCAGAAGAAAACACTGGAAGCTTAGCCAGGGCAGATCTAAAGTGGACACTTACTCAGCACTTAAGAGAAACTGCAGGAGAAGGGACAACCCAGACAGCCTTAATTTGGGGTTTTTGTTTGTTTGTTTGTTTTGTTTTTGAGGCAGGGTCTTTCTATGTAGCCCTCACTGTCCTGGAATTAGCTATATAGACCAAGCTAGTTTCCAACTCACAGAGATTCCCCTGCCTCTGCTTCCCAAGCGCTGAGTGCTGGGATTTAAAGCAAGTGCCACCATGTCTGACCTTGTGTTTGTTTGTTTGTTTGTTTGTTTGTTTGTTTGTTTGTTTGTTTTGGCCTTGATTAGCCTGTTATTTTGGCCTTGGTTATTCTGATCCTCGAGGATGTCCCCCAGTAGGGAGAGAAACAGAAAGCAAGCTTGCTAAGATATCACACACACACACACACACACACACACACACACACACACACACACACACGAGTGGTACATGATAAGAAGCAGAGGAGGAGGCTGGGAAAATGACTAAGCAGTGTAGAACACTAGAATGCTTGTTATTTTTACAGAAGACGCAGGTTCAATTCCCAGAACGCCCATGGTGGCTCACTACCATCTGTAACTTTACTTCCGGAGGGTCTGATGCCCTCTTCCGGCCTCCCAGGCATGCACATGATATGCTGACACACCTGCAAGTCAAACATTCATACATAGAAAATGAATCTTTATTATTTTTTTAACATAGCACTAATTGAGAGCTGGTATCGCTTATAACTTCATTAGGAAGTGGGGTACTAGGGTTTTTGTTTTGTTTCAAATTTATTTATTTTTATTTTATGTGCATTGATTTTTTTGCCTGCATGTATACCTGTGTGAGGGCGTCAGATCCCCTGGAACTGGAATTATAGACAGATGTGAACTGCCATGTGGGTGCTGGGAATTGAACCTGGGTCCTCCAGGGGAGCAGTCAGTGGTGCTCTTAACTGCTGAGCCATCTCTCCAGCCCCATAAAATGAATCTTAAAAAAAAAAAAAAAAAAAAAAGATGCAGAGGAAAGAGGAGAGAATCCGTTTGGATCCAGTACCAAACTCCTCCACCCACAGCTCCAACCACACACACCATGCACATGTCGGATGGGATGCGATTCCCTCTTCGGTCACCCCAGAATGAAAGTTTTTAAAAACTAGGAACAGGCTGGAGAGATGGTTCGGCAGTAAAGAGCACTGGCTGCTCTTCCAGAGGACCTGAGTTCAATTCCCCAAACCCACATGGCAGCTCTCAAGCATCTGTAACTCTAGTTCCAGGGGATCCAATGCACTCTTCTGGCCTCTGCAGGCACCAGACACACACATGGTATACATACACACATGTAGGCAAAACACCCACACATATAAAATTAAATTAAAGAAGTAAATCTTTAAAAATAAAACTAAAAAGCCTTGGGTGAGGATCAGAGCTCAGGGCTACAAAGGGAATTTGACGTCTAGGCTAGAAAGCGTGTCTCAGAAATAAGCAAATATTTAATCTTAGCACTCAGGAGCCAGAGGCAGGAGGATCTCAGTGAGTTCAAGGCCAGCCTGGTCTACATAGAGAGGGCCAGGACAGCCAGAATTACATAGAGAGACCCACCACCACGCCCGGCACTAGTCATGTTTTATCAGGGAGGAACAGCTCCCTCAATGGGCCTCAACAAAGACTGGCTATCCGACCTTTCTCTCTTTCATATGGTACTTTAAATCTTAAGAGGGGGAGTTGTGATGTTCCTCCTTCCTTTTACGTAGCATTTTAAGTTCTAAGAAGGTCAATGGTGATATTGCAAACCCTCTAAAACTTACTGTTATTAGGGAAATAGGACACAGGGTTCAAAATTGGTGTGTGTGTGTGTGTGTGTGTGTGTGTGAGAGAGAGAGAGAGAGAGAGAGAGAGAGAGAGAGAGAGAGAGAGAGAGAGAGCATTCTCACAGTCCCCAAGGCTGCTGAGCCTAACTAGGTACCTGACATTCACCCTCCTCCTCCTCCTCCTCCTCCTCCTCCTCCTCCTCCTCCTCCAGACTTTGTGAATCCCTGTGGGTCAGATCCAGGGCAGGAATGAGCCTCCTGGCTCCACATCACCAATAGCACAGGTCTTCAGGTGGTAAGACACCACCAAGAGGCTCCTCCTGCCTTTTAAACTACCCAGCATCTGTTAGGTCCTACTTCTTCCTGGTGACAGAAGCCGGGCATAGCCTGTCACTCCCATTCTACAGAAAAGGAAGCCACAGCCCAGAGAGGGCAAAGGACCTTCCTGAGGCTACATAATCAATGGCTGTGTTGGAGAGCTGGGTCGTGCTTCATTTTTGTTCCTCAGTGCCCTGCCCCTCCTCGTGACCTGCAGAGACGCTCACCCTGCCCTGCTTTATGAGGCAGCAGCCAGGCCCTCCGCGATGCATTATTCAGCTTCCCAGGGCTGGCCAGCTCCTGTTACACTGGCCACAGCCCTGGACACCTGCTTCTCACTTCCAGTTCCCCTCCAAGGTGATGCAGTGGGTTGTGAGTACCCTATCCCAGCCTCAGGAGACTTATCTCCACTTTGGGCCCGTGCAGGGGGTCTAGGGCAGATGATGTCCCCCTCTGAAGGTTAATGTCCCCCTCTGTTAAGCGACCATTCTCTTTGGAGATTAGCCAGCTAGGACACAGGAAGGCTTAGCCAGAGTCAGCAAGTTGTTGCCATGGTGACTCTAAAGCCAGGCTGCTGCCCAGCACAGGCCTCCCAGTCTACCCCCACTAGAAAACAACACCCAAGCACTTTCCACCACCTCTCAAAGGTGAAACCCAAGGCTAGTCTAGAGGATGAATTATGGATCCTGCCTCTCCACGCCACCCAGCTAGTCCCAGCTGCTCAGACACTGAGGAGACGTAGGTCTAGTCACAAGCAAGAAGACCTAGCTGGTCTCCAAGCAGTGCCTCCAAGGCCCTGAACCTGTGACACCAACCCCAGGCCCATCAGGCACAGAGGCCACCATGGCGAAAGAGGAAGATGAAGAGAAGAAAGCTAAGAAAGGAAAGAAGGGCAAGAAGGCCCCGGAGCCGGAGAAACCCAAACGGAGCCTGAAGGGCACCTCTCGGCTGTTCATGGGCTTCCGAGACCGCACGCCCAAGATCTCCAAGAAGGGTCAGTTCCGGAGCGCATCGGCCTTCTTCTGGGGCCTCCACACTGGCCCGCAGAAGACCAAACGCAAGAAGAAGGCCCGTACTGTACTCAAGTCTACATCCAAGCTCATGACGCAGATGCGTGTGGGCAAAAAGAAGCGGGCGATGAAGGGAAAGAAGCCCTCGTTCATGGTGATCCGCTTCCCGGGACGGCGTGGCTACGGCCGCCTGAGGCCTCGTGCCCAGTCGCTTAGCAAGGCATCCACGGCTATTAACTGGCTGACCAAGAAGTTCCTCCTCAAGAAGGCGGAGGAGTCAGGCAGTGAGCAGGCCACGGTGGATGCCTGGCTCCAGCGCTCCAGCTCCCGAGTGGGCTCGCGTAAGCTGCCCTTCCCATCGGGCGCTGAGATCCTGCGGCATGGAGGCCGGCTCCGCAGGTTCCCCCGCAGCCACAGCATCTACTCGTCCGGCGAGCCCGTGGGCTTCCTGCCCTTTGAGGACGAAGCCCCATTCCGCCATGCAGGCTCCCGCAAGTCACTGTATGGGCTCGAGGGCTTCCAGGACCTGGGTGAATATTATGACTACCACCGCGAAGGCGACGACTACTATGACCAGCAGTCGCTACACCATTACGAGGAGCAGGAGCCCTACGTGTCTGGGTTTGGTGCATACAGCCCAGCCTGGCCACCCTATGACGACTACGGGTACCCATCCGGAGACCCGTACACCTACTACCATCCTGACTACTATGGTGACACCCTCTACCCCGGCTATGGATATGGCTATGGCTACGATGATTTTGAGCCCCCATATGCGCCCCCATCAGGGTATTCATCTCCTTACAGCTACCACGACAGCTTTGAGGATGAGGTCTACCCATACAGCTACTACCTGGATCCCTATGCACCTCACCACATGCTGTATCCACCCTATGACTTTCCGTATGACACTCCTTATGACATACCCTACTTTGATCCCTACGGCGTTCCCTATACTGAAGGCATCTATGGTGGTGGGGCTGAGGCCATCTACCCGCCTGGGGTGCCCTATGTATATCCAGAAGAGCCAGCTTTTATGTACCCCTGGGTGCCACCACCCATATTGTCGCCCCACAACCCATATGCCTACCCTATGGATGACATTGCAGAGCTGGAGGAGCCTGAAGAAGTGGGTGGAGAGCGGCAGAGCACCTCCTTCCGCCTTCCCAGTGCCGCCTTCTTTGAGCAGCAAGGCATGGACAAGCCTGCCAGATCCAAGCTGTCCCTCATCCGGAAGTTCCGCCTCTTCCCACGGCCTCAGGTGAAGCTGTTTGGGAAGGAGAAGCTAGAGGTGCCCCTGCCACCCTCTCTAGACATCCCTTTGCCTTTAGGGGATGCCGAGGGAGAGGATGAAGAGGAGGAGATGCCTCCAGTGCCCACGATGCCCTACACCCACCCTTACTGGAGCTTCCTCACACCACGCCAGCGAAACCTGCAGCGGGCTCTGTCAGCCTTCGGTGCCCGCCAAGGCCTAGGCTTTGGCCCTGAGTTTGGCCACCCAACACCACGCCCAGCCACCTCACTGGCACGGTTCCTCAAAAAGACGCTGTCAGAAAAGAAGCCCATCCCACGGCTCAGGGGCAGCCAAAAGGCCCGAGCGGGGCGGCCCGCAGTCCGGGAAGCAGCCTACAAACGCTTTGGCTACAAGCTGGCCGGCATGGACCCTGATCGGCCCAGCACACCCATTGTGCTGAGACGCAGTCAGCCACAGGCTCGAAACAACAACAACTCCCACGGCCCACCCTCACCCAGGCCCACGCCACGGACCCTCACCCACTGGAGTGCACTCATCTCCCCTCCAGTGCCTGGGCCATCTCCCAGCCCTGGCCCACCGCCAGCTCCGCCCTTCTCTCCAACCCTTTCCAGGCCTCCGCGGCTAGCTTCCCCCTACAGCTCACCCTATGGCTCCCTCCGCCAGCGCCCACCACCCTGGGCTGCCCCAGCTCATGTGCCCTTTACACCCCAAGCAAACTGGTGGGGCTTTGCTGAGCCCCCTCATCTGAGCCCGGAGGTTACCCCTGACCTCCTGGCCTTTCCTGTACCCCGGCCCTCTTTCAGAGCTTCCCGCAGTCGAGGGGCAGCTTTTGGCTTCCCCAGGGCTTCTCTGATAGGGTCAAGGAGAAGGCCCAATCTGCCCTCACCCCAACCCTCTTTGAGGAGCCTGCCAGGGCAAGGCTACCACTCACCTTTGGGGCCATTGTCTCCTCAGCTATCCCTCCGAAGGGGCCCCTTCCAGCCACCCTTCCCACCCCCTCCACGAAGGCCTCAGTCACTTCGGGAGACCCTCTCTCTGCATCGAGCCTCTGGGCGCCTGCGCCCACCCCGCTCACCAGTGCTAGGTCCTCGCAGACCACCCTCACCACCCCCACTCCTGAACCATGGTCCCCGGCACCGGTCCCTCAACCTGCCCTCACGCCTTCCACGGACCTGGCGGCGCCTCAGCGAGCCACCTACCCGGGCTGTGAAGCCATGGGTACATAGGCCCTACCACCCACCACCCAGTGCTGGACCCTGGGCCACAGGGTCTTTGGAGCACCAAGAGAACCAGCATGAACCAGAAGACTCAGAGACGCCTTGGACAGTGCCCCCATTGGCCCCCAGCTGGGATGTGGACATGTCTTCAACACAGCGCCCACCTTCTCCATGGCCAGAAAGTGCAGGCAGCCTTAGAGGCTTCTCCAGGACTTCTCCTGTGCCTGAAAACCCCTTGCACGAGCACATGAGCCCTGTGCATGAACCACAGCCTGAGGACCAAGCCTCCAATCTAACTGGTATCTTCCTGAGCCAACACCATGACCCAGGGCCTGGGCAACTCACTGAGTCAGCCAGCCCAAGCTTGGAGAATCCTGAAGAAGCAGTCACCCCAGGAGACCCTCAGCCACCAGCTGAGCCTGAGACCCTGAACCCAACACCTCCCAACAAAAATATTTGCTCAGAGAGGAAGGATTTACAACTCAGCCTCTCATACCCACTGGTCACACATAAGCAGGCAAGGGCTACATGGCCACTATGGCGCCGCTGGAAGACATTGTCCAGAACCCCAGCTCCCTTGGCCCCCACCAGAGCCCCAGGACCCTTGTTCAAGGCAGGGGAGAAACCCCAGGCTGAGCCGGGGCGGTTCGCAGTTGTCATGCCTCAAGTACGAGGGCTGAGCTCCTTCCAGCGAAAAGGGTCTGCTCCCCTGCAGCCTCCAGAGCATCCAGACCAAGACCCAGAGCATGGCCCAGCACCTAAAGCCTGTAGTCTACGCTGGTCCCGCCTCTGGCCACCAACAGATGCTCACTGTCCCTGGCCACGAGTACAAACCCACTCCTTTCAATCCTACCTCCGGGGCCGTAGAAGTGACTGCCTGTCTCAAAGGGGCCCCTGGAAAAAGCCTGGCCCCCAAAGCTGGCAGAACAAGGTATGGGGGCACAAGTCAGAGGGTGGGATTGGGAGTTCTGGCCTAAGACCCAGAACGGGAGGTGGTCTGAGAAGGCATGGGCAGCCTCAGCAAGTGGTTGTCTACATGGACCTCTGTCTCCCTTCTGAAGATGAGGAGAACTGCCTGGACCTTGCAGGGCATCTGGGGGTTGCACAAAGGAGTGTCCAGCATAGGCAAGCCCTGGATTAAAGGACTAGATGAAGGTAGAGGTACAGGATCCTACTTTCTGACTGTCTCATGGCAAAGTAGGGAAACTGAGTCCCAGAAGCCAGGAGTCTGTGGGGTATAGGCAGGCAGTCTGTCTCAAGGAGCCCAAGTCCATGACTGGCATAGGCATACATGGTGGAAGATGATCTGGATGCTGGGTGGCCCTTGGAGGAGGTAGATGATCACTCTAGCCTCCCTGGGGACACCCAGAAGGGGTGGGGCAAGCAGTGATAGGCGGTACTTCATCTCTGCAGACCGTGCCCACAGAGCAGGCAACAAGCTGGCCTAGCAATGGCAACGGGGGCAGCCTGGCTGCTAGGGGGACCCTGGCCCCGGCGAAGGGTGCCCCGTGCTGTGTGGGCTGCAGCATTGCGGGAGCGGGGCACAGGGTGCCCAGGGGTGAGGGGCAAGGATGCCTGGGCCCTCCTCACTCTGGAATACGTGAGTGGCTGAATTATTCAGGGTCTGTGGCCGCTGGCAAGCACGTGAGCAGATGGGTGGGCTGGAGGCCAGGGCAGGAAGGGTTGATACTTGCTGCGCCCTACTTAACAACAGCGTGAGGCAAGCAGCGGGCAGGCCCTCTTGTATCCTCTTTCCTTGCCTAGGGAGGGTGCAGCTGGGATGGGAAAGGCCAAGGCTGCCTATGTATATGCTCGCAGTGACCCAGAGCCTTGCAGGTCCATGTGCCTGAATGTGGATGAGTAATTAGCAGGGACAAGCAGGAAGAGCAGGTGTGTGCCAAGTCTGAGCAGACATGGCATCCATGGAGACGTGGGCTATCGGCCTACCCTTTGAGTGGGCACATACATGTGTACATAGAAATGGACACTGTGGAGATCCTTCAGCCCCAAGCTGACATCAGGACTCCCACTCTCAAGATCCTCAAGGTGGGAGGACCGTAGCTGCTGCCCACAGGAACATTCCAAGTGGATGTTGAGAATACCTATCTGAGTGTGTGCCCCCAGTCAAGCACATGGGCATGCACATAGCCACAGCATATGGAAAGACCACAGATATGCATGGGAGCTGTGAGAACTGCAGTACCACTCCAGTAGGTCCATGTGCAGGATTTACACACTTCCCCTGGGCAGGAGATGGTTCCATGCTGGGACAGCCTCCATCTTTGTCTTTCCAGAGGCCTCATGTGCCATGACACAGGTGTCCATCAAGCTTGTCACACAAGCCAACACACGGGATCTGTAGGGAGCAGGGTAGGGACACTGAGAGGACAGAGGTGGGGGAGGGGACAGACACGTGTCTGTGGTTGTGAATGTATCTGTGTGTGCTCGCTCCCTGAGCAGGACACTTGTGGTGCATAGGCATGCTCCCCCAAGATACTTCACACACAGACTCATGTCCCTGTGTGTGACAGTTGTACACAGTCTTCATGGGCCACTGCACTCTGAGACAAAGAGGCCGGAAGAGCCCCAGGATCTAACCTTGAAGTTCCTCCAGGACCATGGGGGCAGCTGCCTGGTATGTCCAAGCCAGGGTCTGCCCAGGCCTCCAGCGTGTCCCTCTTTCTCACAGATGCACTCCATACGCAACCTGCCTTCTGTGCGGTCCCGTGAGCAGCACAGGGAGGATGGTGTAGAGGACATGACGCAGCTTCAGTAAGTGGGTGGGGCAGGGGGACGTCCTGGTGGGATTCCTGAACTCCCAACCCCTATGGACACATCCAGAGCCTCAGTTTCCCCATTTGCAAATAGCGTCGTGAAGTGTCGCAGAAGCCAAGTGTGTGCACATCAAAGCTTTGTGAGTTAGACAGTCCTTGGTTCAGATCCCAGCCTTACCATTTACCGGCTGTGCAGCCATGGATTTATCATTTCTCTGCTCTGTGCCTCAATTTCTCATCCACAAGGGAGGTATGGGCAGCTGCTGTGAAATGATGACAGATGTCGTAAATCCCTAAAGCTCTCCAGCCGCAGTAATTCAGCCTCAGGTCTTCTGCCTCAGTGCCCACCAGGGTCCCACAAAGTGGGTATGAGGCTTGATACCCCATTGAATGGATGAAGAAACTGAGGCATAAGAAGATGAACTATCTTGCCCAAGACTCATAGCTGGTCAGTGGCAGACAAGGGCTTAATCTCAGACACACGTAACCATGACACCATACCAAGTAGGATGGAGCCTGTGCCGGGACTGGAGACCCTCACAGTACCTCATGTCCTTCCAGAGACCTCCAAGAGACTACTGTGCTATCCAACCTAAAGACCAGATTTGAACGAAACCTCATCTATGTAAGTCTGGGGCTTGCCAGTCCAAGGACCTCCTTGGATTCTAGACTAGAGATGGCCAGAAGGGTGGAAGGGAACCTGTGACCTCAGAGCTAAGGGACAGAGGGCCTGAGGCCTGGAGCCACTTCTGAAAGACATGTATACCTGTAAAGGCTTTGATGACTTCCAGGCACATGTGCTACCTGCTTCTCTGTTCTAGACAGTGGAGGTTGACCTTGGCATGGAGCAGACATGCCTGCAGCCTGGGCCTGACCATGAATAAATGAGGTGGGCAGGAGATTACATGCCATCTTGGCCTGATTAAGGCCAAAGAGCCTGGTTCCATTCACATTCACAACTTTAGCCTGTGCAGAGCCTAGGACTCCATTAGAGCACAGGCCCCCTTGAGCTGTAGAGGGTTAGATGATAGCGTGAGGCCAGGGAGGCACACATATGTCCCATTGGAAAGGGACTCCTTGCTCCAAAGCAGGAAGAGGGAGCCACAGATGCCCGTGGCAACTATGACGCTAAGGTCCCTGTCTATCAGCAGACCTATATCGGCAGCATTCTGGTGTCGGTGAACCCCTACCAAATGTTTTCCATCTACGGGCCAGAGCAGGTGCAGCAATACAGCGGGCGTGCCCTAGGAGAGAATCCCCCGTGAGTATCTGTGGGGTGCGGAGGAGTTGCCCTAGGGTGACCTAGGTCCACTTCTGAGCTTGGGGAGCCCCTGGATGCCTTTCAGCCATCCGTTGGGGATGAGTGAGAGTAGGCAACCCACGACTCAGTGCAGTCTCTCCCCAGGTTTGGCACAGTCTCCTCTAGAGGCCACTGTAGCTCTGACTGGGGGTGAGAGGTGGGTAGCACTGGCTGCCTGGCTGAACAGAGATCCCCCTTCCCCTCACCCCTGGCAGTCTTGGGACTGTGGGAACTGACTGTCAGAGACAGTGATGCCTAGTGCCCTGTCTCACCAGGCACCTCTTTGCAATTGCTAATCTCGCCTACGCCAAAATGCTTGATGCCAAACAAAACCAGTGTGTCATCATCAGGTGAGCCAAGCCGCACTCAGGTCGCTTTGCATCCAGACATCTAGACGGTGAGATGCAAGCCTACTATGAGTGCCCAGGAAGGGCGCTGGGTCCCTCTGGGCCACCCCATGGCTTATGGGTTGGAGTGGATGTGGAGAGGCAGAGAAAAGCTGACGCTCTGGCCCTGTTTCGGCCAGTGGGGAGAGTGGCTCTGGAAAAACTGAGGCCACGAAGCTGATTCTCCGCTGCCTGGCTGCCATGAACCAGAGAAGGGACGTCATGCAGCAGGTAAGAACTACTATCAAGCCAGCGTGTGGTTGCCCTGTCTGCTTCAGATCGCCAGGCCACCCTTGCTGAGTACACCCCCAAGAGACCAGGCTCTTGACTGTACACTTGGATGGAGGGAGACTGAATTCCAGATAGGTCAGCAGGGGTGGCTCAATGCAGGGCTTCTCTGTCTTCCATCTTCCCCAGGGAAGTACCAATGGACAGACAGATAAGCCATTCTTACTTTCTAGTGTCTCCAGCCTGACCTTGCCCTTCTGGTTATGGCACAGGACCACCATAGTCTCATACCCAGATGTTGAACACGTTCAAGTGTGGCCATAGCATGAGGCAGAGGTAGCAGCAGACTTCAGGTTTGCTGATCAGACATGAGAACACTAAATCCTGCAACCCGACACCACCCTTGGGAAGCTCATCCATTCCCTCAGTAAAGGTTTACTGAGGCCTTACTGTGTTCTGGACTCGGCAAGGAACAGAGCATCTCAAGACAATGTTTACAACTGTGTGGGAGTTACATTCCAGGACAGGGGGCGGAGAAGAAGAAAATCTAAGTAACTGTCAAGTAAATTATGTACACTGGAAAGAGTAGTATTAGTGTATGTGGAGGAGAAAAAAAGGAGGGTGGAGGAAAGAGAGAGAGAGCCGGGGAGCATCTTTATAAGCACGAAGCAGAGATGAGGCCCTGAGCAGATCGGAGAAGAGGGAGGAGGCCAAGGAGAGATCTTGTGCAAAGATGCAAGCAGGTTTAGGGTGCCCACAGGACATCAGAATGGCAATGTGGAGTCTGGATCAGAGAGGCCAGGGGCTCAGGTGCCAGTGTCTGTGGCACTCGGTGTACAAGGATGCATTCAGGTGCAGGGCAAAGCCAGCCAGGGACGTGCCACAGTGTGATCCAGTCACAGTGTGATGAGGGCTAAACCAAGAGTGACCACAGGCAGCGTGGATGAAGAGGAACTGCTGAGAAGAGGTGCCCAGCAGGTGTCCACTCAGATGATGGGAATCCAGGGCTCAGGGTCCAGAACCATGGCCTCTCAAAATTCCCAGCTGGCAAATGGCTATAATGCTACAACTGGTGGCCATCTTGGGCAGGACCTCTTGGGGGTTGACTCATGCCCTCTCTGCTCTAGGCAGTTTTCAGTTTCTTCTACATGTCTGGGAGAGCCCACGAGGTAGGCAGGGAGAGATGTGGGCTCCATGGGTTCCTCCTTGGGCCAGGTGTCTCCCAAACACCCTCATGGAGCCTCATGGCCTCCCTTGGAAATGGTGTCTGGGATCACTTGCAGATTGAGAACCTGATGTCTGGGAAGACAAGTGACTTGCCTGGTGTCCCCAAATGAGGTGACAGGGCAGGGATTTACTTTCCATGGCAAGAGGTGTGTGGAAGACAAGTGAGGATGTTTAACATACTGGGTCTGAGAGTTTCTAGGCTAGGCACACAGCATGAGGACATTGGACAGGTCAGATCTAGGGTCAGTTTAAGGCATGGCTGAATCTAGGGTCTTAACCCAATGGGCATGCCTTGACCCACCCCATACACTCTGGTCAGCAAAATGGTGGTGTGGTACCACCCTCATTTCAGGAAAAAAGTCCATCTCATTGAATAGCTTTGGCCATGTATCCTCACTAGAACCAATCACACAGCAAGGGGCCCTTCTCCTCCCTCCAATGTTTATACACCCTAGCCCATGAGAATCTGCCCCCCCCCCCACACACACAGTTTTCTGGCTTCATATCCTATCCTGTGCTAAGTACCAGGAGCAGAGAAGGTGCCACACACCCTCCTGGAATCTCCCAGGGACTCCCAGACTTAGGGACAGTATAGAACAATGCCCTACTAAACTTGACTACTACTGAGCAGCCACGGGCAACCCCGCTTTCTGCTGTTCTTTATCGGGAGCTCTGCAGGCACCCAGCTGAATGCAGATGTGAACAGAGGGGCGCCGCCACCACCCTGATGTTACAGGTGTCATGTCTGTGGGAACTGGGCCCTCTTCTTCTCCCCAAAACTTCTTCCTGAAGACATGATTTGTTTCTTTTTTTTTTTTTACTTTATTTTTATTTTTTTATGAACATCAGTGTTTTGCCTGCATGAATGTCTATGTGGGGGTGTCAGGTCCCCTGGAACTGGAGTTACAGACAGTTGTGAGCTGCCATGAGGGTGCTGGGAATTGAACCCAGATCCTTTGGAAGGGCAGTTGGTGCCCTTAACCTCAGAGCCATCTCTCCAGCCCCCTGAAGACATGATTTAACCAGAGACAATGCCCTATGCATACTAAGTGTATGTTCACCAGGCACTGTTTGGGACGCACTCTTCTGGACTTGGAGGCCCTGGGCATGCCGCACCACCTCTCTACAAACCAGTTTCTGAGTCTCTGAGACACCAGTGATGTTAGCACCTATGTATAGGATACTTACACGGATAAAAATTAGGGTGTGGAGGCACAGACCTACTGTCCAAGTACTGAGGAGGCTGAGATAGCTGGGTCATGCCTGGACTATATAGTGAGATCTTGTCTCAAAATGAAAAACAAAGGCTGTGGGTATGTCTCAGTGGTAGAGCATTTCCCTAGCATGTGTGACACAGTCTTGAGTTCTATACCTAGAACTAAAAAATAAAAAATAAAAAAAAAATTTAAAAAAAAGGTAGAATATGTCTGGCACACAGTAGATACTTTTAGGTGGATGCCCCAGTTAGCTATGATCACCCTGGGTGGCTCTGTTCATGAGATGCTAAACTCATTGTTTTTACCCATTTAGAGAATTTTTGAGGGCCTGTTATGCATCCATCAGCCCTGTACAGAGAATGAGACTCGAGTGTGCAAGGAGACAGACACCTGCTCATCCACAGGACTGACTCTCTATAGGGACACAGATAATATCCAGGAAAATGTATTTGCTGAGGCACTGAGTACCCTGAGGAAGAGAAGCCTGGAAGGCTCCCTGAAAGAGGAGAAAAGCATGCAGGTGCTCCTAGGCACAAGGATCAGCAGGTGCAAATGTCCTGAGGCAGGGATGGCTCTAGATGTAGGGGGGCTGGTGAAGCGGGAGGGACAGATTGGAGGAGGGGAGGCAGGAAGCAAGGAGACAAGGGCTGGACTTGGAGGTCAGAGCAGGACTGTGATTAGGTAGGTGCCACAGTGGTGGCATGGGTTCCAAAGAACACCTTGGTGACTGTGCTGAGCCTGACAGGAGAGGTAAGAGCAAGGAAATGTCAGAGAGGAACCTGGAAGATGGGTGGCGAGAGTCGGGTGTGGGGCAGAAAGAACGGGACATCCCTGAGCCTTGTTGAAAGACGCTGGCTGCATGCCACACCTTGAGGCCATGCTGCAGCCCCTTGACCTAGGGTCTTGGAGGTTCACAGGATTTGCAACAGGGACCTAAAAGGGTCCACCAGTGTCTCCACAGACCAAGGCTCCTGGCCTCCTGGAGGGAGAGGTGGCCGGTCTTGTAGTGAACCACTTTTGTTGTCTCGTTTCTGCTCCGGCTTCACCAACACCCCTGAAGATAAAGGTATGCAGGCTGTGTGTATGGACCATGGGCAGCACGGTCAGGGGGCCGGAACACGGGGCTTAGAGCTAAGCATGAGGGTGGGGCTCCTAGGGACAGAGGAGACTCTGGGATTATAGAAATCTGCTTCAGGCCGCCCCTCCAAAGGGAGGGTTCCCTGGGAAGGCCTCTGTTTGGGTATGTTGAGTCATGCCCTGACCCCAGTGCCCATCTCTCCCATAACCTTTCCTTCTTGGTCCAGATTCTGGAGGCAACACCTCTCCTGGAGGCCTTTGGTAATGCCAAAACCGTCAGGAATGACAACTCTAGCCGCTTTGGGAAGTTTGTGGAAATCTTTCTAGAAGGGTGAGTAGAGCCCATGGTAGATGCTCAGAGGCCTTGCAGAGCCCTCCGTGGCCTACAGCAGCACCCAAAGTTAAGTGGGCCACCTCAGTCCCCAAGAGCTGACTGTGTTTCCCCAGGGGTGTGATCTCTGGTGCCATAACCTCTCAGTACCTGCTGGAGAAGTCAAGGATCGTGTTCCAGGTAGGCAGGCCACAGGCCTGGGTGGTGGTACCAACACTTGGAGGCCGGCTCAGGGCTGGGGGTAGTGGACTGTGAGCAAATATGTGTATATACACACACGTGTGTGTGTGTGTGTGTGTGTGTGTGTGTGTGTGTGTGTGTGTACCTGAGCCTGTGATCTGCCTCCTCCCTTCTTCTACCCCAACAGCTTAGTTGGCTCTTCCCTACCCAAGAGATCAACAGGTTGTTCCCCGCCCCAGGAACATAAGGGTGCATGTGTGGCCCAACCCTTTGCCTCCTCCAAGTCAGGCTGCCATGTCCTTCGCTCATGGAAGCCATCTTATTCTATGCAGTCCCTCATACCCTACCACAACCCCACCCTTAAGTGCTTCACTTCTCATCTGTGAAACACATTACCCTTTAAGTAACTAAATGTCTCAAGATAGCAGATGGGTTCTATGAGATCGGTCCCCATGGTATCCCATGGGGCTTGGGGGCTCAAGGAGACCTCAGCCAAATGGGCCAAGTGAACCATCTGAAGGCCTGTGTGTGCACATCTGGGCCAAAGAGATGCATCTCCAGGTGTACAGGTCTGGTTTACAAAAGAGAAAACAGGTGGGTTTGTTCCTATTTCTCCAAACAAAGTAAGGCCAGCACCCTATCATACCAAGATGCTCTCAGATCTCACCCCAGCGATGCCAGCGGACCTCAGGTCCCTGTGTATGGACATTTTTATGTGCATAGCTGAGCCTGACGGAGTGACTGAGGGCTCACTCTTTTATGCACCCACCTTGCCTCCCTTTCAGGCCAAAAACGAGAGGAATTATCATATTTTCTATGAGCTGCTGGCCGGCCTCCCAGCCCAACTGCGGCAGGCGTTCAGCCTGCAGGAGGCTGAGACCTACTACTACCTGAACCAGGTGAGCATGCACAAAGGTCTACCCAACTACCCAAAGCCCCACAGCTCCTGGTAGTTAGGACAGGAACATCGGGCCTCAGTAGAGAGAGGAGCCCACCTGATCTTTCATCTCTTCAGAGTCCAGAACAGAATTAGCCAAGGTGATGGTACTACCTGCCCCCTCTCTGGAACTCAGTTTCCTCTTCTGGGAATTGGGGACAACATAACACCATTATGTAGAGGTGTGGGTGAGGAATGCATGACTTGGTACTGGCCTATAGCCCATCCTCCATTAATGCTGGCTGTGGTTAGGGGACAAGCTCCTGTTCCTCCTCATACAGTCTGTGGAGCTGTCCTGGGTCCCCTGAGAACCTCCTGGAAAGCAGGACATGACGGGCCCTCAGCTTGAGGACTGGACACTGACCCCATCCCCTGCCCCAAACCAGGGTGGGAACTGTGAGATTGCTGGGAAGAGTGATGCAGATGATTTCCGCCGTCTGCTGGCTGCTATGGAGGTGCTCGGCTTCACCAGTGAGGACCAGGACAGTATCTTCCGCATCCTGGCCTCCATCTTACACCTGGGCAATGTCTATTTTGAGAAACATGAGGTAAGAGGTGCTCAACCTGCAAGGCCACACCTAGGCCTTCGAGCTTCCTCTCTGGCTACCCATGGCTTCTCCTGCTTGGGCATATTCTTTTCTCATGATATGTGAGAATTCTTTATATATGTTAGAAAAGTCAGACGATTATTTTTAGATGACAGAAAACATATCCTTCATGTTTTGATTTTGTTTACTATAAGTTTGGTATTTTTCTGTAGGGGTATCGCCATGTAGATTATTTTAAAATTACCTTTAAGCAGTTTATCAATCTTTTCTTATACATTGTAGATTTTTTTGGGTCATTTTGAGATAGACCTCTCTCTCTAGGCTGAGGATAGAGCATGCTTCTTGATAGAGTGCTTGTGTAGTATGCAAGAAGTCCTGAATTTAATTCTTGCCCCCCCCCCATAAAATCAAGTGGGTGCTGCACACCGCTAGGTGGAGGAAGGAAGGACCAGAAGTTCCGTTCATCCTCAGCTACACATTGACCTTGAGGGTAGCTTGGGCCTCATGAGACTCAGTCTCAAAACAAACAAAAAAAAAATGACAAGATGCCTCCCCGGATAAAAGCACTTTGGGGCTCACATGGTGGAAAGAGAGAACTAACCCCTGCAAATTGTCCTCTGACCTCCATGCACGCAGGACATGTACACCACACATAAAAGCACAACAAATAAATAAATGTTTCATTTTTTTGTTGTTGATTTTTAGAGATAGGGTTTCTCTGTGTAGCCCTGGAACTCATTTTGTAGACCAGGCTGGGCCTCGAACTCAGAGATCCACCTGCCTCTGCCTCCTGAGTGTTGGGATTAAAGGCTTGCGTCACGATGCAGGACTTAAAAATCTTTTTAAAATTGTGCCCAAGAGGTGGCTCAAGTGGCTAGGAACATTTGCGACTCTTGTAAAGGACCCGGGTTTAGTTCCCAGCACCCGTGTTGGGCAGTTCACCCCAACTTGTATCTTCATCTCCCTAGGATATACCTTTGTTCTGGTCTCTGTAGGTATCTGCACCTATATGTGCACACACACAACTAAAAATAAAATAAGTCTTAAAATAATAATCCATTGTAGTAAAGTATGAGATAGGAATCCATTTAATTTCCAGAGGTTATGCAATTGTCCTTATCCTGATTTGAAAGCCAGGTACTTATTGTGTATACAATTGCCAGCTGTATTTATGCCTGGCTCTAGACTTTAGCATTTTGTTGTTATTGCTGTTAGGTCTGGATTTTTGTTTTGTGTGAAACAAGGTCTTGCTATGTACTTCTCCTGCCTCAGTCTTCCAAGTTCTGGTACTGCAGGCATGTTCCTCTCTAGCTGGCCCCTGCCAAGAAGTCTGTCTTTTAAACTGTCTGTGTGTATGTATGTGTGTGTGCAAGGGCTCGAGGAGACCAGGAGAGGGGATTATATCTCCCAGAGGCAGTAACAGATGGTTGGGAGCTACTTGATGTGGTGCTGGCAGCCAAACTCAGGTCCTCTGGAAGAGCAGCAAGTTCTCTCACCTGCATCTCCCCATCTGTGCGCATGTACATACCTGTGTCATGGAGGCTAGGGGCCAACACTGGGTAGCACATGTACATACCTGTGTCATGGAAGCTAGGGGCCAACACTGGGTAGCACATGTACATACCTGTGTCATGGAGGCTAGGGGTCAACACGGAGTATCTTATATTGCTCCCCGCCTTACGTTTTGAGACAGGGTTTCTCACTGAACCTGTAACTTGCCATTTCCAACTGACTGGCCATTGAGCCCCTGAAATTGATCTGTCCCTTCAGTGCTGGGGTTACAGATAAGCGGCACCATGCCTGGCTTTTCCTGAGTGCTGGGGTCTGAACTCAGGTCCTCACGCGTGCACAGGTTTATCCACTGACCCACCTCCCCAGTTACAGATCTTCTAATGTGCGCCGTCTGTCTGCACACACTGCACTGGAGCCCGTCTGTTTTGTTTTGCATGTTTAGTTTGGTGTTGAGGATGGAACCTAGGACCCCACACATGCTAGGCAAATACTCTACTTCTGAGCCACACCGCCACAGCAGGCTGTTTTAATGTCTGTGGTCTGTTTCTCCTACCTCAGAGAGCTTTCTCTGGCATTCTAGCTTATTTCTGTTTTTATAAGAACTCCAAACTCAGCCTAACCAGTTTAGCTCGGACTTACTGCCCTGGTGTTTTCCATAGACGGATGCCCAGGAGGTGGCCTCTGTGGTGAGCGCCAGGGAGATCCAGGCTGTGGCCGAGTTGCTTCAGGTCTCCCCTGAGGGCCTGCAGAGGGCTATTACCTTCAAAGTGACTGTGAGTCTGAGGGCTCTGCCTCCTGATAACTGCCTAGTCCTCTGAGGTCAGCTCCCTCTCCCTGCCCTGCCTCTTCTCAGGTCACCTCTCAGTCAGATCTGGAGAGGTGGAGCCTCACTTCCGGTCTCCTCATGGGCTTTTCCCAGCCTTGATTCTCTAATTCTTCCACTCCTGCCAGTGTGTCTGGAGGGCGTGTGGGGCGGTGGACACGGGCACACATGGCATGCTCACCTCCAGGAAGCCTTCCCCAATCCTGGCTGGGTCAGAGCTTCCTCTAAGGCATCAATCAGTCCTTCCTCTTCCAGGTGATCCCAGACTAATGTCTTCTTATGCCTATCTCGCCCACTACACCAGCAACCCCCTCCCCTGCTTGAGCGGCCAGGTGCAGAGAAAGCATTCTGGCCTGCTTTGGCCAGCAGTGAGCTTGAGACCCATCACCCCATCTGTCCAATGTGCCTTCCCCATGCTCCTGAACCCCCAGCCCTCCAGGGGCTTTCTGAGGCACTGGTCAGCCAGATGTCACTCAAAGGTCATGTTCTTCCTAGGAGACCATTCGAGAGAAGATCTTCACGCCCCTAACTGTGGAGAGTGCCATAGATGCCAGGTGAGACTGTGCCCCTCCTTGCCCGATTCCCAGACCCCCCGGTACCTCTGCCTAGCACACTCACCCCCAACCCAACATGGTCTCTGCTCCAGGGATGCCATCGCCAAGGTCTTGTACGCACTGCTGTTTGGCTGGCTCATCACCAGGGTCAACGCTCTGGTGTCTCCAAAACATGATACGTTGTCCATCGCCATCCTGGACATCTATGGCTTTGAGGTAGGGCTGAGTGGGACCAGACTGGGCCTTGCCCTTAGGAAGCTCCTCAGTGAGGCTGGCGGGGGTCAGTGTGTAACAGGCTTATGTGACCACAGCTCTGACATGTAGCTAGCACTGGGGAGCTGGTCAGGGGTCAGAGACAACTTTCCAGAAGAAGGAAGCATGCCTAGGTGAAGGAACACTATCTGTAGAGGTCAGAGGCATGGGAGGACTTTGTTTGGGGAGCCAGTGTTGTTGTGGGGGAGACTATTGTACTTTGTGAGGATAACGGGAGAAAGGCTGAGTAAAACCTCCATAGCAAAACCACAGCATACACTAACAAGGCACAATTGTGTGCCGGGCGCTGTTGTTTATCAAGCCGCTCCATCCAAAAGCCATGTAAGGCAGGTATTGCCAAGATCCCCATTTTACACACAGTCAGAAAGTGGCAGAGCCAAGACTGGAACCCAGGCAGAAGGCCTGGTGGCCTGAGCCTCTGGCTCTTCTATGGGTCCCATCTGGTGTGCAGAGGGCCTTACAGGGTCTGGGGCCAGGGTCCAACTTTTTTTGAAACTACAGCCATGAAATGCAGGGAGTGGCCTGGGCTTGGGCCTGGAGAAGGTACACAGGGCCCATGATGGGGACAGATGGGTTGTTGACCAAGGAGAACCAGACCTAGCCTCCCATCTGCCCGGCAGGACCTGAGCTTCAACAGCTTCGAGCAACTCTGCATCAACTATGCCAATGAGAACCTTCAGTACCTGTTCAACAAGATTGTCTTCCAGGAGGAACAGGTGTGCAGCCTCCAGCCTGCTTGTCCATCCTTGCTGGTCAAGGGCCTTCCAAAGAATACCAGGAAACATGGATAGAAAGGCCTTAGATGCGGGAACAGCATGTATGAGGCCTGTGCTTTGAGGGAAAGTCCTGGGTTGCTGAGCCTAGAGAGGAGTTCTCTTGGGACCTTTCTCAGGTTCTTCTGACCCAGGAAGAAGGAAAGGGAGGCCCTGAGGGTCCGTGTTGCCCTGGTAGGATACTGGCTCCATGTTACAGAAGGCAGGAGGCAGAGATAAGTCATCTTGGTGGAGGTGGCTGAACCCACACTATTCACAGGAGGAGTACATTCGAGAGCAGATGGACTGGCGAGAGATCGCCTTTGCTGACAACCAGCCCTGCATCAACCTCATCTCCCTGAAGCCCTATGGCATCCTGCGCATCCTGGATGACCAGTGCTGCTTCCCACAGGTGAACCTCAGATGCTTCTGTGGTCTGAGTCCCAGTCTGGTAGACTCCCTGCCTGAAGTTACCCTCTGTGCTCGGGCCTGGGGCAGGAAATGTAGTGTCTACAGCAGTGGTCCTCAACCTTCCCAATACTGCGACCCTGTAACACAGTTCCTCATGTTGTGGTGACCCCAAACCATACAATTATTTCCGTTGCTACTTCATAACTGTAATTTTGCTACTGTTATGAATCATAATGTAAATATCTGTGTTTTCTGATGGTCTTAGGCGACTCCTGTGAAAGGGTCATTTCACACACACACACACACACACACACACACACACACACACACACACACAAACACACAAAGGGTCGTGACCCATAGGTTGAGAACTGCTGACCTATGGTCCCCTGGAGTGACTAAGGTTGGAAGTTCCAGGTGAGGTGACCTGGGTTGGGGCTACATACTGTGACTTAAACACAGGGTATGTCGGTGAGAGCGTAAAGGCAGCTGGAAACCAGCTGCTTCAGCCACAGCTGTGGGCCTTGCTCCCAGGACTCAGTCAGCCTCCCATGACTGTGAGCTATTCTTCTCCAGCACCCTCTGGGGAGCAGAGCGATCAGGGCTAAAGAACTTGGCACTGGGCCAGGAACAGGTACCCAGATCATCCCCCCCATCCCTGCCTCCCTCCCCTGCAGGCCACAGACCACACATTCCTGCAGAAATGCCATTACCACCACGGCGCCAACCCACTCTACTCTAAGCCCAAGATGCCACTGCCAGAGTTTACCATCAAGCACTATGCAGGCAAGGTCACCTACCAGGTGAGAGTGGAGACAGCCAGCATGACCTCAGGTGCTGTCCTGCAGGCTGGAGAGAGGATCACAGTGTAGGTCTCACCATGATCCCAGTTCTGACACTGTAGCCCCTGGGCTGTGTGGCCTTGGGAAATGGCTTAAGTTCTCTGAGCCTGTTTCTTCATCTGAAAAATGGGACTGATAATGTCAGTTTTCTGAGGTAGAGGTGAGACTTGAGGTAGATTTGACAGAGTGCCTGTTACTGATAATGGTGTCATGTGGTCATTATTACCCAAGTCACAACATAGAATTTCACACTTCTGTCTCCATTTGGATCTTATTTTCCTCATCTGCAGAATGGGTAGAAGGAAGTAAGGCCCAGTCTGGGTAGTACCCCTAAAAGTGTGAGCAGGGTGGAGCAGATGAGGAGAGACCAGGACAGAAGGGAGGGCTCGTTCCCTCCTAGGACAGAAGGCAGACAGAAGTGTGGTAGAAGATGGAGGAATGCAGAGGACTGGGAACGAGCTTGGCTTCATACAGGAGTGGGTGAGTGGGGCCAGCCGCAGACCTGCCAGTCTCCTTTTGCAGGTGCACAAGTTCCTGGACAAAAACCATGACCAAGTGCGCCAGGATGTGCTGGACTTGTTTGTGCACAGTCGCACGAGGGTAAGGCAGCCTGGCCTCACACCTGCCCTACCCTGGTGGCCTTGCCCACATTCCTGGCAGCTGCTGCCCCTTACCTGATCCGGCCTTACTAGCTCTACCCCTGGCTCTCTCCAGTCCAGGAAACGGGGAGCCCCCGACCTGGTTTTGCTCCTTAACTCACCCCTGCCTCAGCCACCTGCCATGGGCCCCACCACAGTCCCCCCTGAGACCCTTCTGACCTGGTTCAGTATTAACCAGCTTACCACTGAGACTTAAGTTCTGGATTCTTCCTTTATGTTTGAAGCCTGACACTCTGGGGAGTGCATAGGGGCCAAATTGGGGTTCCTTGGAAGGCCAGCCCCACTGTTCATCAGCAGGTGAACCAATGACAGCGGACTGATTGCATCCCCTCCCCTGTGGACCCTCCTCTTCCTCCTCTGTCAAACCAGCCAGAGTTCCTGACCAGGGCCAGGTTCAGAGCCAGTGCTGTGCAGTCCCTGGGAAGAAAGGGAAAAGCCGCCATGCTGTGGGCTGTGTCCCCTGGGAGGTGCTGAGCCCATATGCAAGCCAGGATGGCAGGGACATCTGGAGTCAAGTTGTTTTTCAGAGCCTTTCAGTCCAGGGACTAGACTCCTATTGTTCCGTCCCTGTTCTGCCCTTAACCTGCCGCTTCTGTCCGTTTGTCCTGCCTGTCATTGGCTTCCATTGGCCCCTCCAGGTGGTGGCACACCTCTTCTCTAGCCATGCTGCCCAGACTGCCCCTCCACGACTGGGCAAGAGCAGCTCCATTACCCGACTCTACAAGGCTCACACTGTGGCAGCCAAGTTTCAGCAGTCACTCCTGGATCTGGTGGAAAAAATGGAGAGGTGGGTTGGGTGGGAAAGCAGAGCACCCAGCTCCCTCCCCTTTATCCCACGGCCCTCAGTGGATGAGTGCTCACTCTCTCTCTGAGATCTCATACAACCTCTCCCACCTCTGCCCAGGTGTAACCCCTTGTTCGTGCGTTGCCTGAAACCCAACCATAAGAAGGTGAGGCCCCCGGGAAAGTCAAATCCTCCTCCTGTGAAATGTGACACTGGGCAAGTGGCTTGGCCTCTCTGGACCCCTACCTGCCCGCCGTGGGACTACTCACCCCTGCCTTTGTACCCGAGTGGATGGTATGCCCATGTCCTCTCTGGGCATCCTTCTAGGAACCAGGTCTCTTTGAGCCAGATGTGATGATGGCGCAGTTACGCTATTCAGGAGTTCTGGAGACTGTGCGGATCCGCAAGGAAGGCTTTCCAGTGCGACTCCCCTTCCAGGTGTTTATCGACAGGTACTTCCATTGGGTAATTCACCGCTGCAGACTCCTCTCCAAGCCCCCACAGCCTAGGCAACATAGGATCTGTCATGTACTGTTGTTCAGGCTGTACAAAACATGTTAGATTTAACATGAGAAATATATTTGTTGTGCTGTGTTTTTTTTTTTAATTTCATGTAGTCACTTATTGGGTGAATACACACTGTGAATACTGTGTCAGTGTGTGTGGAGGTTACAGGACAATTTTTAGGGGTCAGTTACTCTCTTTCCATCATGTGGCAGAGATGAGTTCACCAGAGAAAAGCTCAGGTTGTCAGGCTTGGTGGCAGGGACCTTTGTTTTCATAGTTTCCTTCTGTGTTGAATCCATCTAGGGTGATTTTAACAGCCGTTAGGACAAGCTCCAGCAGGTGTCAGCAAAGGGTTTTGTTCTGGTGAAATAGTGTATTACGGTTTTGACACCTTGAACTAGTTTTGAGGACAGTGCTGTGAGCAAGCCACCTACTGGACCACACCCCCCAGACAACATCAGGCCCTCAGGCTGAGTTTGGTCCCCCCCCACCCAGGTACCGCTGTCTGGTGGCCCTCAAGCTCAGTGTGCCAGCGGATGGGGACACGTGTGTGTCATTGCTCAGCCGGTTATGCACAGTCACTCCAGACATGTACCGTGTTGGGGTTAGCAAGGTGAGCTCCGGAGACCCCCACATTCAGTGATATCCAAGTGGTACCCCAGAGCCATCCAGATGCCTGAGCCTGGGATGCTAATTCACCACAGTTCTGCTCAGGTGGCTCCCCGATGTCTGGTGCACAAACTCCCAGCCAGGCTCGGGATCAGCCCTGTCTTCTCTACTCTTGTGGGCTCTTCAATAGGGTTATCTCTTGCTATCTCCCACCCCCAGCTCTTCCTCAAGGAGCACCTGCACCAGCTACTGGAGAGCATGCGGGAGCGAGTCCAGAACCGGGCTGCCCTCACCCTGCAGCGCTACCTCCGAGGCTTCTTCATTCAGCGGCACTTCCGCTCCCTGAGGCGGAAGATCATCCTGTTGCAGAGCAGGGCCCGTGGCTTCCTGGCCAGGTGAGGCCCACAGAAGGGGAAGTCTCTGGGGTCCTCCAGTCTCAGAGGAGCCTAAGCTCAAAAAGAGCAGTCCCTGTCTCTGGATGCATACAAGCTGAAAGAGGCTTCCATCAGAAGGATGACCTGATTCTCCAAGTCACTGCTTTCTGACTGTGGATCCAGCTGAGAGGGTTTCCCTGTGTGACCTGCACACCAGGGGCTCTGGGACCAACACATGATGGGGTAGCACATGACCACTCGTGAGGATCAATCCAGGCCCTGCCACTAGATTTGCTGTGTGGATTTGACTATGTCTCTCTACAATATTGAACTCATTTTCCTTTGAGACAAAGAATCCCAGAGTGGGCAGTGGCAGAGGCATCTCTGACCCTTTATCACCCCACGGCCCCATCTTTGACTCCTCAGACAACGCTACCAGCAGATGAGGCAGAGTCTGGTGAAGTTCCGTTCCCTGGTGCACACCTACGTGAACCGCCGTCGCTACATCAAGGTACAGGCCTGCCTGGGTTGGGGGAGCACTTAGCCCAAGAGGAGCCCGTCCCCAGTGCACGTCCCTGCCATGCCCTCCTCCTGAGCTGGGTGGCGGGAGCTCCTCGGAGGCCTGTTTCCTGGCGTGTCCCTTGGGGCCTGGAGAAGGGTGGAAGGTAATGCTGTATGAAGAGATGGAGCCAGCACTGGGGTCATAGTGAGCTGCAGGCAAGCTTGGCACTGGGTGACTTGAATCTCCTTAGTGTGATTTGGTACTTAACTCACAGCCAGTCTTGTCCTCTGTCACATAAACCAACTGCCAGTGATAAGTGTCATCCCATTCCCAAAGCTCAGAAGGCAGGCAAGGCCTTCAGGGAAACAAAGTTTCCTGGAGTTCCTGCCGACGACGCATCCCCTCCCATCTCTGGCTACACCTTTGCCTCCCTTGCCTGAGGTCCCATCAGTGCCACCAGGAGCCTCCAGGCCACAGGCCCTTCCCTACTGCTCGCGCCTGCCCAGGCTACCTGGCCATGGTTTCTGCCACCTGTGCCCTGACCATTTGCTCTCCTGCAGCTGAGGGCAGAGCGGAGGCGCCGGGCACAGGAGGCATGGCTGCGTGAGCAGGAGGTGGGTGCGGGGTTCAAGCCGCAGCAGGGCACAGGGAGGGAGGCCAGCCGGTGAAGTGTGGTGGCTGTCCCCTCACCCCTTGCCCTCCATCCCCCCCCCCCCAGGAGCTCAGCAAGCGTGAGGTGGTGCCCGTGAGGCACCTGGAGGTGCCAGCGGAGGTGGCGGGGCTCCTTCAGGCGGCAGCCGGTGCGTCATCTCTAACGGCGGCGGGGAAGGGTTGGGGAGAAGGGCGCAATCACCACACGCTTCCACTGTCCACAGGCCTCAAGCTGTCCAGTGTGCCCCGAGTAGCCATCGTCCGGACTCCTAGGCTCCAGACGGAGCCCTGCGTCACCCTTCCCCTGGACATCAACAACTACCCCATGGCCAAGTTCATCCGGTGCCACTTCAAGGTAAGGGCCGGCACAAGCAGCCTGGCCCCTGGGCACTGAAACTCAGAGCTGACCCAGCCTCCCTGGAAGCTTTTGGGGTATGGACATGAGCCCATTTGGGAGCCCTAGGGCCCTAACAGAAGTGAGACCCTCTCAGACTCCAGCAGTATAGCTCACCAGCCAGACTGGGATAATCAGAACTAATCAGAACCTGATGAGGAGGCGGCACAGCACCTGCCTCTGTGTCCTGTCCTCCAAGAAGGGCCCAGCGGCGTTGCTCTGCCTCCCCCAATTACTCTCTGTGGGCCAAAGTCTGCCCTCACCAGACCTCAGCTTCTTCATCTAGGCACTGGAGTGGGGAGTCCACCTCATGGTCTCCTGCTCTCTTGCCCAACATGAGGTAGGGTAGACACCAATATGTCTGTCATCCCCAATGTCACCTCCCATGCCCTCCTTGTGTCCCCAGGAACCCTCCTTTGGGATGCTGACAGTGCCCCTGAAGATGCCTCTCACACGGCTACCTGTGGAGCACCATGCCGAAGCCATAAGTGTTTTTAAGCTAGTATGGGATCTGCCCCAGTTCAGCTTCAAGTGCATAGCCCTACCACAATGCCAGGCCACAAGCACCCTTACCCCCAGGCATCAAGTGCATAGCCCTACCACAATGCCAGACCACAAGCATGCTTGTCCCTGGTCATCAAGTGCATAGCCATACCACAATGCCAGGCCACAAGCATGCTTGCCCCCAGGCATCAGGTGCATACCCTTACATGAGAGGAGGTTACAAGCTTCCCCTTTATTCCTTGGTCATCCTCCTTGGCCTTCAAGCCCAGCTCATGGGTCCCACATCTCTTTTTGAAGCTATATGTCGGTGTAAAGATCTGGGCCTCCTTCTGAGAGTCTTTTCCCCAGTCATTCCCCCTGGCAATGGTGACTCAGAGTCTCTCTGGCCCCTCCTAAGGACTCCCCAGGTGGAGGGGACAGTCCCTGTTTTGACCCAGGACCATCAACATGTGCAGAGGGAGGTTCAGAGGCTGAGAACACAAATGAGACTCCAGATCCATCCAGGCAAGCCACACGAGGCAGCCTGGAGGAGGAGGCTTTGGAGATGAGGGAAGTTTACCGATTGGGAGAACAGGACAGGAAAGATGGGAAGAAAGGCGAGAGTGGCCAGTGAGGCTTAGATTGCAGGTCCCCAGGTCCCGTTTCACCAGAGAGCTGGGGAGCCCTGGAAGGTGTTTCCTGGGAGTGATGTGGTCGGGGTCTGAATGCTAGAGAACCCTCTGGACCAAGTGGAGCCAGCTGGAGGCCAAGGGTACAAAAGGATGCTGGCGATGAATGAGAGCCGCAGGAGGTTCATGGGCAGGGGAGGAATTCAGTGTGTACTTCGGGAACTAACTTCCCTGCTGGAGGGACTTTTTATGGGCAGGAGGACTTGACAAAAATGTGGACAGAAGCCCACACGAGTCTGTCTGTGCCCTAGATCCTGCGTTTCATGGGAGACCCCCACCTGCATGGCACCCAGGAGATGATCTTGGGGAACTACATCGTGCACCGGGGGCTGGTGGAGCCAGAACTGAGGGATGAGATCCTAGCCCAGCTGGCCAACCAGGTGTGGCGCAACCACAATGCCTACAATGCCAAGCGTGGCTGGTTGCTGCTGGCTGCCTGCCTAAGCGGCTTCGCACCTTCCTCACACCTTGACAAGTTCCTCCTCAAGTGAGTGCAGTCCAGGGGGCACTAGGTGACCAGAGGCAGGAGCTCCGAGGTCAGGCCAATGGGTGCCTCTGTGTTGCCAGAAGACCCCTATGGACCGCAGCCAGAGCTGCAATTGCTTTTACTGAGCCCAGAGCCAGAAGAAAGGCCGGCTTTACTGCAGAGGGGAGGAATCATGTCCGAATGGATGAAGACAGGCAGAACCCAGGGTGGGGCAAAACAGGGATGTGGAGAATGGAGAGAAGAGTTCTTAGCTCTTAGATCTCTTAGGTTAGACAGGGGTTAGGAGCACAGCTGGGCTCAGACACTCTGGATTAAAATTCCAAGCTCGACTCTGTGATTTTGGGCAAGTCACTTAACCTCTCCAGACCTTGGTTTTGTCCCCTATAAAATGGGGGCGCTGATAGCAACTATTCTATAGTGTATGTTACGTACACAGAACAGAGATGAGCATATGGCAAGTGCCACGTGGGCAGTGCCGTGACGACAATGTATCTCTGGTGCTGGTGAGGTGCAGGGCTCATGAGAGATAGTGCACACGCCTATCGCGTGACCCAGGGCCAGTACCTCTCTTTTCTCTGCTGTGAGGGAGGGGATGGTAGTAGGATCCACCCACCAGGATAGCAATGAGCACCAGATTGTGAGGAACCTCTCCAGGCCGGCATGCAGAAGGCAGCCATTTCTCAGCCAGTACTGTGGCTATGGTGGCTCTAACAGCAGAGTAGGGCCACTGACTGTGTGGGGCCTTCCTGAAAGCACAACCCTAGTCCCTCTCGGGGAGGGCTGGATAGGGGCATGAGGGGGACCTGCTGATGGGAACAGCTCTCTGGTCCTGAGCTGAGTTGGACCCTCACAGCTATCTCTTACACAGATGAAAACTAGGAGGCCAGGCTAAGAGCAGGTGGCCATCCAGACTGCTGAGTGAAGGGATGGGGACAGAGCCTTCCAGGGCCCGGGTTTCATGCTTAGTCATACACCCCACCCGAACAATGGCATTTGACTACATCCTTGAACTTCTGTGCTAAACTGTATACTTCTGGGCTAACTTGGGACTTATTTTTAGGCTAGCCTCAGCACTCTAGGCTATGGGAGCCTGTTAGTATGCTCTCTAACCTATCCCGTTTGTGAGTTTGCCTGAGGCTTTTCCACCTCACCTTAGCGCTAAGGGCTAGCCTGAGTCTACAGCGGGCTCCCACTCCCCATTCCTCCCCCAGGTTTGTGTCTGATTATGGGCAGAATGGCTTCCAGGCTGTGTGCCAGCACCGCCTCCTGCAGGCTCTGGGCTCAGGGGCTGCCCGCACCTTTCCCCCGACACAGCTCGAGTGGATCGCCATTCAGGAGAAGGCCAGTATGGCTCTAGATGTGAGCTGCTTCAACGGTATGTAGGCTCATCCCTCAGGCTGCTTCTCTTCTCTTCCTGAAGGAAGAGAAGCTGGAGTCAGCAGCAGCCACCAAAGGGAGGGACTCCTGCCAAAGTGGCGGTGCAGGGAAGTGAGGGTTCCGATGTGGGACAGGGGCGTGGGAGCCGGTGAGGCTGGCCTGGAGATGCCCCTGACTGAGTACAGCTACTGGCTGTGCCAGGTGACCAGTTCTCCTGTCCGGTGCATGCCTGGAGTACGGGGGAAGCAGTTGCTGGAGACATTCTAAAGCACAGGTTGGCTCCTAGAATGCCCCATCCAGCAACCCATGACTTGGGAAAAAGGGAGGGGCAGGAGGCACCATCCCTGGGGGGTCCAGAAGGCCACTCTGACCATGCCCTGGGTCTGATTCATACCCCAGGGTCTCTAGGCAACACCTGACAGTTCTACCCTTTATTTCCATTCCTCTGCACACTGACCAGGGGACTGGCCGATGGTTGGAGGGGCTGGACAGTGGCCATGAAGAATGGAGTCCAGTGGGCAGAGCTGGCTGGACATGACTATGTGCTGGATCTGGTGTCAGACCTGGAACTGCTCAGGGACTTTCCTCGACAGAAATCCTACTTCATTGTGGGTGCAGAAGGGCCTTTGGCTGGCAGAGGAGATGCCAGAGGGTACGTAGCTACTTGCCCAGACCACCTCCCCTGGGCAGCTGGCTCTACCCACCAGCTGTAGAGAAAGGCTGAGTTCTGGGGGTGAGGTTGTTTTATGTTTGGTCATTTGAGCTGATCAAACCTCAAGCTCCTGGACTCAAGCCCTCCTCCTAGCTTAGCTTCGGGAGCCTGGAGCTGCGGGCGTGCACCACCGTGCCTAGTAATTCTACCCCTCAATTGGAGAAGCCCCCCAACCCAGGACACACAAGAGTTTCAGGGAATCTCTTTGAGGGTCAGCTGTCCTTTGCCTCTCCTTTCATGCACAGGGTGTTTGGGAACTGCTGGGATTCAGATGAGGACACACCCACAATGCCTCAGCCCCAGGACCACATGCCCAAAATGCCTGACTTTGATGGGTACTGCAGCCACAATGAGGACGGTACAAATGGGGAAACTGAGGCCCAGAGATGGACAGCACCTCGCCAAGGTCAGTCAGCAATGGCCATTGCATTAGAGAGGAAGGAACCCAGAGGGTGTGGAGACCCACAGGAGAAGTAAACTTGGCCCTTCTGTTCCCTCACCAGCTGTGGACAGCACCAGAGAGCCCACCGTGCCCCCTAGGGAGCTGGATGGCTACTTGGACAGCCTCTTCGACCCTGTGCTGGCCTGTGGGGATGCGGTAGGGATGTAGACAGATGTCTGCAGGGGGCAGGCTCAGTGTGTATACCAGAGACATATCCCATGTCTTACGGTGACATCTGAGCCTTACACAGACAGAGCCCTGGGGCACGGGATCTAGCCTGGGTCTGTGCTGGGGGCAGGGAAACCTTGGGGTTACCTGGCAGCTAGAGATGCCCCTGGCTGCCCTGGAAGGACCCACAGCTAAATGTCAGGACCCTAGCTGTCACATCTGGCAGTAGTCACCCTCATAGAATGGATCTCTGGATCACCTGTTTCCAAATCTCACGAGACTTCCTTGCCCTAGGAAACCCCAGCACAGACACTGACTCCCACAGTTCATTCCTTGTGGAGGGAGTGGGGTGGGAGCTTGGGCTGGTGTCAGGTGCCTGTTGCCTTGGATCCTGGGGATCACAGCAGTGAGGCGGCCACTGCTGCCCCAGGACCTGGAGAAGCCAACAGCCATCGCCTACCGCATGAAAGGTGGGGGCCAGCCAGCTGGAAGTGGCAGCAGTGCTTCTGAGGATACCCCCCGGAGACCCCCAGACCCCAAGGTCAAACCCAGTCAGTGCTTCCTAAATATGCTTCCGGGCTAGGGGCGGGTGGTGCCTGGGGGAGCTCCTGCTTCTCTAACATCTGTGCCCACCTGTGCCTTCTGCCTGGTTCCCCAGTCCCAGGCCTGGATGCCTCCACACTGGCTCTGCAGCAAGCCTTCATCCACAGACAGGCTGTGCTACTGGTGAGTGGGGGCAGGGCATGAAGAGTGAGTGTGTGTGTGTGTGTGTGTGTGTGTGTGTGTGTGTGTGTGTGTGTACAGGTCACTTGGTCACCTATTCCCAGGCCCGGGAGATGACCCTACAGGCTTTGGCACTCCAGCAGCAGCCCCCGAGTGCAACCTCAAGACCCCAGCCCCCAGAGGTGAGCCGAGTGGCCCAGGGCGAACAGGAACACTGTGTTACCCCAGGGCTTTACTGTACCTCTCTGAGGCCAGGAGTCCTACAGTCCACTTTGGGCAGAGATGGGGTGCCTGGGAATAAGCTGGTATGTCCTAGATGGCCACTTCATGACCTGCTTTCCACAGAGACCACTAGCTGCAGAGGCACGGCCGAAGACCGTAGGCACTGGTCCCCCAGCCAAGCCCGTGCTCGTACGCCCCACTCCACAGTCGTTGGCCCCAGGCTCAGTGGCAAAGGCCCCGAAGATCCCTAGCAAGCCCGTGGCTGCCCCCATCCTAGCTCAGGATTGGACTGCTCCAGAATCCAGTGAGTGTCCATCCAAGTCCTGAGGCTTGCTCAGATAGGCCAGGGCAACTGGGCCCCATGGCCTTACCTGGCCACCTGCCCTCACAGTTTCAGCCTCCCCAGAGCTGGTTCGGTATTCCACACTCAATTCAGAGCACTTCCCACAACCCACACAGCAGATCCGAAGCATCATCAAACAGTGCAAACAGCCGCCCTGGGCAGGGCGCCCTGAGGCCCGCAGGTGGGTCCAGACACCAGCCCTCAGCTTACCTGGCTCTCTACTGGGTTCATCGCCGTTCAAGATGGGCCCCTGAGCAATGGGAGGCTCGGGCTGCCACAGTCTCCACTGTGCCAGACAGCCTCAGCTCCTCTGCGGTGCGTGTTTGTAACGATGTGTGGGAGGGTCCCCATCTTGGGGATTATGGGTAAGGGGATACCTAGTGTCCAACCTGCCATGGGTCACCTGCCAGAACGGATGGTGGGAAGGTGTTCAGGAGGCCACCTGACCCCCATGAGGAAGCCCTAATGATCCTGAAGGGACAGAAGACTCACATGGCAGTAGTGCCTGGCACTCAGGTGAGGAGTGGGTTGGGTACCCCAGAGGGACAGAGGCCAGTTACCCTCTCAGTATGGCCCTTTCCCCCACCCCCCACGGTCTGCTTACTGCCCCCTGAGTGCTCTGTTTGTGGTGGGACAGGTGTCCAGAGAGGCTGTGGCCCTGGTGAGGCCGGTGACCAGTGCCCCAAGGCCATGCGTGGGGCCCGCTCCAGGTGAGGACCTCCAGGGTGGGGTGTGCAAGTGTCCAAGTGAGTGAGTGAGCCTGTGAGCGAGCACAGGGGTGTTTGGGGGAGCTGAGTCGAAGTGTGCATACTGTGTGGACACTGGTGTTATTACAGCATCACCCCTTAAATCACTGGTCTCAGGCCAGTCCCACCTTGGCTTCATTGAAGCCTACTGACGCTCATCAAAACAATGCTATTTGTTCATACCTCTTAAAGGTGGGGAAACACAAACACAAAGACACTAAGTGGCTTCCGAAGGCCACACAGCTGAAGCCCTAGTCAGGCAGTGACCCTAAAATATGAATCAGCTCCCATCATGTCTCTGACAAAAGCTCCTATAATGAACCCCAAACTCTTCACTGTGACCTTGACCATCCTGTATGATCTATCTGCCGGGTCTCATAGCCTTCCCTCTCCCTTCCTTCCCCTTGACACATTCGGTTCCTATAACTTAGACACCACACCTGCTCCCGCCTCAGGACCTTTGCATGTGCTGTCTCCTCCAAGAGGAATGCTCTCCCTCACAGGCTTTGGGTGCCTGGCTCCTTCTTGCCCATCAATCAGGTGTCAGCTCAAAAAATGGCACTTCAGAGATGTTTGCCCATCGCTCCTGAATCACCCTGGTGTACTTTCATAAGATCTGTTACCATAAGCATCATAAGGCCTTCTCTGGTCCTGCTGGGTCCCAAGAAGCCTCCCCTTATACTTTCTGCCCCTGCTGTCCACAGTGCAGCCTTCAAGGTCACTGGAGCCTCCAGAGGATCCTGTGCAGACACAGCTGCACCGCCTAGTCAACCCCAACTTCTATGGCTACCAGGACGCCCCCTGGAGGATCTTCCTGCGCAAAGAGGTGCCAGGAGCAGGCCAGAGGATGGGCTAAATAAGGGCAGAGTTATCCAGGAAGCTAGGTCAGGGGAACCATGAAGGATGGGAGTGGAGCTAGAGCTAGGGTCAGAGTCAGCCAGGGGCTGCATCTGGGGCTGGGGTCCAACTAAGAAGAGGGGGTAACCCAAGGGTAACTATGGCCCTACCCACACAGGTATTTTACCCTAAGGACAGCTACAGTCACCCCGTGCAGCTGGACCTCCTGTTCCGGCAGGTGAGGCCTCCCCTTTCCTCTCACCTGCAGGCTCTTTCCTTTTGGGGTCCATGGGTTTGAGAGCTGCTCTACCGATTCCCCCACTCCCATGGACAAGGTCAGCAGGGCCACACATCCGTCTAATGAGTCTCAGTTCAGTCTGGGTGTATGTCTGTAACCCCAGCACCCAGAAGAAGGGGGAAGGAGGGTCAGGAGCTTTGATACAAGGCCCTGGACCAAAAACAAAACAAAACAGTCACTCTCTCTAAGTTCACAGGGCCCAGAGGTCAAATCTCAGTCTCACTGGATACATACAGAAACCAAGGCCTGGGAAAAGCAGAAAGGATTAGGAAGGTGAACATGTGAAGGATCAGATAACAAAAGGGACTCAGTTTACAGATGACCCCAGTGCTGCAGAACTAGAACCCCTTCCCAAGAACCTAGGCCATAGACCTCAACTTCCAGCAGGGGCACACTTGTTCCTGCAGATTCTTCATGACACGCTCTCTGAGGCCTGCCTACGCATATCTGAGGATGAGCGGCTGCAGATGAAGGCCCTGTTTGGTACCTTGGGGAAGGGGAGGGCTCTGATGGGCAGTCAACCAGATTGGGGGCCAGCCCTTGCCTGGAAGAAGTCTAAGGATACACCCCTCCCTCTTCCCCCCCCCCCCACATGCCCATCCTTATTCAGCCTCACCAGGCTGCATGTTTGGAGGTCAGCAACATGTAACACACAATATGGCCCTTTCATCTATCTGTGGCTTCTAGTTCCCCATACAGACATTGGTCAGATAGCTTATTGCTGGTACCAGCCTCTCACCCCCAACTCCCTGAGATGTGATCTGGATAGAAGGGGAAGAGGGTCTTGACCAGAACTGGCCTCCCTTAGCCCAGAACCAGCTGGACACACAGCGGCCTCTGGTCACAGAAAACGTGAAGCGGGCTGTGATCAGCATGGCCCGAGACAGCTGGGAGGTCTACTTCTCCCGCCTCTTCCCGGCGATGGTAAGAGTCCCTGTTCACCCCTTCCTGCCTGCCCAGAGCAGCCGAGACGGAAGGCCTCAACCAGGTTAACCCTTCCTAGGGCAGTGTGGGCACTGGCGTGCAGATCCTGGCTGTATCCCACACGGGCATCAAGCTCCTGAGGATGGTCAAAGGCAGCAGAGAGGCCAGCAGACAGCTTCGGGTCCTGTGTGCATACAGGTGATTGGCAGGCAGGTGGGAGTGGGCTATCTGGACACAGGCACAGACTGGCATCAGCATCTCCTCACTGTGCTCCTCAGAGCTGTTATTAAGCACCTGCCGTGTGCTGGCTATGCCAAGCCTTTTACTTAAGTCCAAGTTAAAGATTTGGAAAGTGAGGCACAGAGAGAGAAGTTAATGGTCTCTGGTCACATGGGTGGGAAGTGGTTGAGCTGGGAGCCCACTACTCTGCTCCGCCTCTGGAACCATATGCCAGCCCTGTCTCCAGAGCTCACTCTACAGAGAGGGTAACTGCTGAGATCAACCAAGTCCCCAGGCATCTGGGAGAGAACATGGCTCTGGCTGAGACCCCACTGAGTGCCCAGACTCTCTACTGGAGTCCCTTTGTCCATTTCAACACGAGGTCAGGAGAGAGCTCTTATCACTGGCTGGGTGGAAGCTCTCATAAGGGGAAAACTGGGCCAGTTGATGAGACAAAGATATGGTGTGGCCAAAGTCTGGCTTTGTGGTTGGACCGAGGCCCTGCACGATGGCACAAAGGGTTTTAAGATACACAGGACCCATAGGTGGGTCAGAGAGGGGACACAGGAACAGAAAAGGCCTGTAGGAGGGCATCTCTTTGGCCATAAGGTCTCTGCCCTCACACCGCCTTCTCTCCCTCCAGCTTTGCAGACATCCTATTTGTGACTAGGCCATCCCAGAACATGCTAGAGTTCAACCTGACCAATGAGAAGATCATCCTCTTCTCGGCCCGAGCTCATCAGGTCAAGACCCTAGTAGATAACTTCATTCTGGAGCTGAAGAAGGTTAGGATCCCTCCACAGATGTGGCCTGCCACTCCAATATAGATACATCACAGCCCTTCTGCCCAGAGAGTGTGAATACACTGTGTACATGTGCACACTACAGAACACACCCACCCACAGACCTCTATACCAATGAGTCGCGTCTTCCCCTTGCCCTGCCTCTTCTCCTTTGTGCTCCCAGCCTCTTCTTCACACCTGCCCCTCAGCAGTGTGGAATGTACCTCCTGTACGCCCCAAGCAATTGTCTCCTAAAGACCGACTTACTTGCCCTCAGAACCGCCTTCTCATTTACACCTATACTTGGGCAGGACATGTCCCAGGCCCAGCACCCAGTCTAGGGGGATCCAGAGAAAGGTTTAGGGAGGGATCATTGGCTAAGGCACAAGTATGCTCAGCAATCTCAGGTCCCCATCCTGTGTAACGTCTTACCCTCTGCCCATCTAGGAAACACCCATCACTTCCACCTGTCACCTAGGGAATGTGCCTTCTCTGATGGATTGGGAAAATGGAAGGGGCAGTAGCAGGAAGCCCCCGAAATGAAGGTAGTACCCAGCGCTCTCTCTATCCCTGGTGTTTTCCAGGATTCTGACTACGTGGTGGCCGTGAGGAACTTCCTGTCTGAGGACCCGGAACTGCTGTCCTTCCACAAGGGTGACATCATCCACCTGCAGCGCCTGGAACCACCTAGAGTGGGTCAGCTCCGTGGCTGGGTGGAAGTGCACAAGAGAGGGGAGCTGAGCAAATGGCTTCCCTGGTACATGCTGATGCAAGCTCCTTCCACAGGCTACAGCGCCGGTTGTGTGGTCCGCAAGAAATTGGTGTACCTGGAAGAGCTGCGGCGGAGAGGCCCTGACTTTGGTGGGTGTTTGTGGATGGCCCAAACCTGCAGCACCAGACAGGGGTGCTAGTCCAGGTTCCAAACTCGCTGCAGACGCATGATACGAGTCTAGTGGTGCCCCCTTGGTCTCCTAAGAAGACCTGACATTGCCGGCCAGCAGCTCTTCCACCCAACCTTTTTGACTACACATGTGGCTGAGGTGTGTCTCCATGCCTGAGGCCCTACACTCTGTATTTCCGGTTGCTCCTGGCATTCATCTTCAGTACCACAAAAAACAAAGACAAAAATAGTACTAGGAATGGCTCCAGGGGGCGCCCAAGCCTCCTCAAAGGACCCACTCGGTCCCAAGACAAGACCTTCCTATTTTCCTCTACTTGTCCCTAGGCTGGCGGTTCGGGGCAGTCCACGGGCGCGTGGGCCGCTTTCCTTCAGAGCTCGTGCAGCCTGCCGC
>CABHPQ010157507.1:11842-23770 GCA_902168405.1 Peromyscus aztecus
TCACATTTTCGTTTCATATTTGCATTTAAGCATTACATATATATATATATATATATATATATATATATATATATATATGTAATGCTTAAATGCAAATATGAAACGAAAATGTGACAAGAAAAACTGAGGATTCTGCAAACAAAAGAAAGAGTGAAGACTAGCATCTTCACATGTGAGCATCGTGGAAAGGACCCCAGCACGCATCTGTCTCTCAGATCAATCTCCACTCTCCTGCCGCTTCTTTTCTCCCTTCCTCTCACAGACAGAGCAGCAGTGAGGCTGTCGTCTGGATTTCAAACAGAACACAAAGGCTCATCTTTTAATACATGAGCTCCAAGAGACATTATCTCATCATAAATATGAAAGAGGACGTGTCCCATTGATTTTCGGTACATGATTGCAACAGAAACTATTATAGCTCACACAAACCATTCCAGATAATGACTTCTCATTCAGTTTTAATATTTAACTTCCAGGAAAAAATTATACAAATGATTAAATATTCTATTGCATGTTCACCTCCAATTTCATTAAGGAATGCTGTCCATTATCTTTCATTTACAGTGTATTACTTAGGCAGAAATATCACAGTATGGTTTAGAAAAAGAGTTTGTGTTTTCATCCATTATCAACAAATCTATTAGCAAAAAGCATGATGATTCTGTGAAGAGAAAGTTAGAAAGGACTCTGCCCTACAGGTGTTGTTCAAGAGTGACAGTTCTGACAAGGGAACAGATGCTGAGGGGAAACCCCTTGAACAAGCACAGCTAATGATGCTCTGCCTCATCATTAAGCCTTCTCACTTGAGTAGCCCAGACACGATGTGCCACCAGCAACAGCTTTGGAAGGTGCCGCTGCTTTCATCTGCATACTGCACTAGAGCATGCGACATCTGAAGTGAGAACAGGAGGCCACATTAATGGTGCTGATCACAAGAGAGGCCATTCATTGCTCACAGCTTCCTCAGGAACCAAAATTTTAGCAGAGAAGGATTTTATTGTAGCAGTTAGTCAATTGGAGGAGCCATCGAATATGGTTTTCATCATATCACCTCATTTGGCAGTTGGCTTTAGTACAAATCCAGAGATATGCTTCCCTCGACTTTTGCAGAGGATTAGGGTGGACACTCAACATCTATCCAGGTTAAATTTAAGGGGCGTGGAGATGACTATTACCGTCAAACATTTTCTGAATAAGAGACTCCATGTAAAGACTCTGGAATTAACACACTGAGATAGTCAAGAGTGCTCTAGTTCTCTCTGCAAGAGCACGGTGTCCAGGCAAAACCACAGGCACATCTGGTCAGTGCCTAAAGCTAAGGCAATGTGGTCAGAACACCAAACCATATGTTCTTCACCATGTGTCTCACTTCCTCTTCATTTTATTTCGTTCTTGGGTAAAACAAAGATAATAACAACTTCAGAGAACATTGTGAGAATAAAAGCAGGGTTAATGACAATAGAAATCAGCACATACATACTTGGTAAGTATTCTGCTACCATATCCCCAAGCAGCATTCTGTTTTCCACACGATTCATTATAGCAAGATCAGCATATACTGAGCTCTCCAGATAACAAAATGGGCTAGCAAAAAGGCTCAGCAGGTAAAGGGGTCTGCCATCAAGTCTAGCGAGCTAAGTTTGATTCCTGAAGTCTACATGGTAGACAGAGGACCTACACATACACACACACACACACACACACACACACACACACACCCCAACACATGCACACACACACATTTCATGCACACACAAAGATAAGTAAATGTAATTTTAAAAAGTAAAAATAACACCCTGTTAACATAAGAGAGCAGTGTTAACGACTAGAAGTCCAAGGCTTCTGGGAGTCACATCTGTGCTAGAGTGTGTTCATCAAGCACACCAATGCCACAGTTACACACTCAGCTTACATACAAGCAAATGTTACAGTTATTCACTATGTTGAACAAAGCTGGAGTTACACACTATGTATAACAATGGCACAGTTACACACTGTGCAAATCAATGCTAAAAGTATGCAGCATGTTTATCGATGCCAGAGCTATGCTTACCAATGCAACAGCTAAGCACCAAAAGATGAAATTTCCATCAAATGGATGGTGCACACGATAGCATTTACATATGTAGCCTGGGTGGCCAGTAGGCAATACCATCTAGGTTTGGGTAAGTACCTGGAGTTTGCAGAGAAGATGTCCTATAGGGGCATTTGTTAGAATGAATCCCTGGTCAATGGAAATAGCTGTAGTTACAGAACATAGGAAGTTATATAAACTCCATCTCTCAAGTTTTATACAAATAAAATACGAAACTTTGTACGACAGTCTTCAAGACATTCTTTGGTGGTTCTATTCTGTGCAAAGTTGATTAGAATGCACTGTTAGTATAGGCTGGTAAGAAAACACAAATTAGGAGGAGATTGCTTCAAAAAAGTTTTATTCTGGGCTGGAGAGATTGCTCAATAGTTAAGAGCACTGGGGGTTCTTGCAGCAGACCAGGGTTCAATTCTCAGCACCCACATGGAGGCTCACAACTGCTTGTAAATCTACTGTCAGGGGATCTGCACTTTCTTCCGGCCTCTGTGGCACACAGATATACATGCAGGCAAAAACACCCATAAACATAACATAAAGTAATATTTTTAAAAAGTTTTATCCTAATAAGATTGTTTTAATAAGGAATTAAACTGCAGATGAAAATAAAACACATATAATTTACTTTATGAAACATTGTTCTATTCAGTCATTTTCATGGTGAGATCATTTAAGCATATTTGATTTAGCTATTCTCTTCCAAAGTATGGTATAGAACGAACTGGATTTAGCAAGAGGAACTGAGTTTTTAGCTCTTTGATTTCAGATACCAAAGCAAAGAGCCATGTGGACAATAGTAGGTCACTTCAGAATTACAAAATTTAACCTGCTCTTGAGAAGACCACAGAGGAAGCCTAAGGAGGATGCCTCTCTCAGAGAGATCGTCATAGTTAGGAAACATGCTCATTATTGTCCAATGTGCCTAAAAACCCCATCCAGACTATCCTAATCAGAGAGAGGGATAGTCATTGGGGACAGGAAGAAGTCCTCAACATTATGAGGATGAGAGGAGGGGGGGAAAGGGAAGAGAAGGAGCAATATAAGGAGGGAGTATGAGGGAGGTAGGAAGATGGGAGGAGAGGGGGAGGAGAAGATGGAGAAAGGAGAAAGGAAGAGAAAGGGAGACTAAGGCTACACAACACAGTACTAAAGATGTCTAGAGGGATAGAGTAAGACAAGGCATTTTATTAATTAACTATATTTAATAATCAAATACACTTAAATTATTTTGTGTATTGGAAAAGAAAGCTAACTCATGTTCAATGTAGAAAACAAATAAGGTCTTTGACTAAGAAAATAGACCTTTTTGAGGATAGTGTTGAGTATCTGGTAGAAAGAGCTATTTTTTGAAAGACTTTTCAGTGAGTATGTGTGTGTGTGTGTGTGTGTAACACAGATGCCTGTTATCTGAAGAACCTGGATATCCACTAGGTTCACAGGGTAAGGGATACTACAATAAGTAGTTTGGGTCAGGGGCGGGGCAGCCTTCCTTTAAGAAGTTTGACACGTTCAACAACTCTTCATCTAAACCTGCATCTTCCCATCCCATCAAGCATTCCATACTTCCCCTGGGTTAGGCAAAACAGCCTCTTCCTCATGGCGTCTCACTTGATTTACCTGGTTTCTGAACAACCCTATACAGTGGAACGGCCTTTAATTAAAGACCACAGGCCAAGTCCTTTCTTCATCAAGACATGGACCAGCCTTTGAAGAGGTGACAGTCACATGGACACAGGAGTCAGTACCTTTCTAAAAAGACTGAGTAAAGGACGATCTTCACCTCCTGTGCTGTGTGTGGACAAACCGTAGAAAGCACCACGTAGGAACTAACAGACACAATATGTCAGTATATTAAACTCCCAGGGCTGAAAACAATAAATTTATGCTGTTCACAAATTACCCAGGTAAAGTACTGCCTTACAACAGCCCAGTGAACTAAGATACAGGATCAAGTAAATATCATTTGAGAGCGTCCTATAAACCAGTGGCTCAACAGACTTGGAGTCCCAAGGCCACAGCTCTGGGCAGGAAAGCTTTCTTCCTTTGAGAATCCTAAGTGAAAGGGCATTTATCCTGGGGAGCCTTCCGACGCTCCTTCACAGCTCAGTCATAGCAGCCTGTCTTCAGCAACAGAGCACAGACACCCAAACAACTGCAGTGAAAGCTGAAAAGGAATCTGGGGAGTTCTAAAACACCCACAAAACTCAATTCTTCATTACTGACCTAAAACATTATTTGTCAGTGGAATTACTGATTAAGTAATTGCAAAAGTAAATGGTCACATACAAATGTTGTATTTACAAATGTCTCTTTACCAAGACTTGTTCTCTCTCACACCATTTCTAAATTTTCTAAGACAATTTTAGAAGAAAAAGGCTATCATCAATCCGTCATCATCTGCCAGCTGCCCCTTTCTGTCAGTGCCCAAAATGTTCTCTTTCCCCACTTCCTCCTTTCTTTCCCTCCTCTCCTCCCTGCCTCCCTTTTTCTCTGACACAGGGTCTTGCTACACAGCCCACACTAGCCTGGAACTCACCAGGTAATCCAGGTTGACCCTGAATTTACAACAGTTGTCCTGCCTCTACCTTCTGAGTGCTGGCATTGCAGGTGTGCACCACCACATCGGGCCTAATTTGTGTGTGTGGCTTCAGTGGTGCTGGAGATCAAGCTGTGAGCAACAGCAAATCAGAAGCAGTCACATAGAGGGGGGAAATAAGATGTTTCCTTCATTAAAGGATCACTGGGAAACACAGCTGAGGAACAGTGCTTTAGATAGTGAGGATACTTCCGAAGACAAGAGGGAACTCCCTGTGTTCTGGCATAATGGTGCTAAAATCAGGTGAAACTATTATTCTTTCTAGGAATAGTTATAAATAGTGGCAGCTTGACAATGCTAGAGAGAGCATACCATTGTAAGGGGAGGGTGGGGGGGAGAGGTTTCTCCTAGCTGCTGGGTAATATTTGCAAATTCTAAAATATCCTAATGAAAATGATCATCACTGTGATGACGATACCCACCAAGCTAATGATCACCACAGTGGTGACAAATACCTGAGTGAATGTGCCCCTCTGTCACAGGCACATGAGAATATAAGACATTCACATTTATTCTTCTCATGAACAGTAAGAACACGAAGAAAGAGAAGTCCATGAGGGCATTTAGGTAATATCCAGGTGGAAAACAGATATATTCATTAACCTAGAACAGATTATCAATCCTGATATAATTCTCACTTGAATAGAAAAGCAATTGAGCAAAGTTGTTGTGATTCCAATGTTTGTAACAAAAAAACCAAGCCAAATACCCACTCACGATGCCATGAGTAAAGCGTAAATTAACATAACTGAGCATGGCAAAGGAAATGGGTGAAATCAACGATGGATTGACAGACAGCTCCAGGAAATCTTACTGAAAGGAGAAAAGGTGGGGCCGGAGAGATGCATCCCGGTTGAGAGTGCTGACTGCTCTTGCAGAGACTCCCGTTTAGCTGCGAGCACCCACATCAGGTAGCTTACACATGCCTAGAACTGCAGGGCTCAGATACCCTCTTTTGCCTTTCATAGGCACCTGTACAACTGCCAGTTGTGTAGCAGGTTCCTCTGAAGTTAAAACCTGCCATCTTGGAGGAAAACTTCAAGATATAGGATGTAAGCCAGGAGATGGTGGTACACACCATTAATCCCAGCACTCAGGAGGCAGAGGCAGATGGATCTCTGAGTTTGAGGCCAGCCTGGTCTACAGAGCTAGTTCCAGGACTGCCAGAGTTACACAGAGAAATTCTGTCTCGAAAAACTAAAACAAACAAACTAACAAAAAAAGACATAGGATGTAAAAGGGAAGTGAAACAACAGGATATTTTAGAAGAGTATGTTTGTGTAATAGGGAGTGTGCAGGATGTCAGGGGGAGAAACACTAACACTCCATTCTACAGGAAAGCCACTAAAACAGTAAGAAATATCTCAAAATAGCTTCAGGAAGTTCCTGAAACTGACCAGATACAGTTGATCTCTCCTTTCCCAAGAGTATATATAAGCAGTAAAGACTGGTGAGGGTCACTCTCCTACTACCTAAGCTGCAAAGCAGACTCTGAAACAAGCTGAAATTATCAGGAACTATCCGAGCTACCAAAACAAAACAACAACAACAAAACAAACACCCCCCCTCCAAAAAAAATAAAACCCAAACAACCAAAACCACCAAAGACCAGCTCAGCAGCCTGGAAGAGGTCCACACCAAGGGAACCTCCTGTAAAGAACACTCTACAGTGCACCAAGTTGCCTGAAGATTGTACAGTATCCTCTAGATTTCCAGCTTTTGTAAGCTGCTACACATGCTAGGGTGGGCTTTGGTGATACAACTGTCCTTGAGTTATTTCTTCTCCTATAGGTAGCCCCTCACCCATACTCCTGTAAGTAACCCCAATGAAACTCATTCAGTCACCAAGTTGGACTTTGGTGGCATCCATTCTTTGTTCTGTCCTAGTTCTCATTTTGAGAAAAATAGACATGTGCATATCATATCTCCCCAAGAGCCTGTCACACACACTGTGATAAAGTCATGTAGACACACACACACCCCCCCCACACAAATAATAAATATTTTTAAAAGAAAAGAGCAAAGCTAAAGATATATTATAAATGCATAACCCACACACAATGCTAGTATGAGAAGGTAGGTAGGTATGCACACCAAGTTCATGAAAGCAGTTGGTTCCAGAAGACAAGCATGACAAATGGACTACTGAGTAAGGAACTTGGACATTATCTGTAATTTATTTTTTGAAGAGAATCAAACAAAGTGATAAAATTAAAATTTACTAATTGTCTAGAAAATCTGAGAGTAATTTTTATTTCCCCAAACTAAAGTGGCAAATGTATGTTTCAACATAAAAATTAAAAATAATGTTGACCCCTATGAATGTGGGGCAGTTGCCCATAGAACCCAAAAGTGAAAGACTTTCCTCAAACTTCGCCCCATGGCAAATCTCTTACTGAAAAGGGTAGTCCTCACTAAGAGCATCACTCCAGCTTCCTTAAAGAGCATAACATAATTTTTGTAAGTTTGAAAAAAATGTAATGTGTTAACATGTTCTTTCTCCTGAGTCACATGAAGAATTATATGTGGTATATGTTTCGGGAGAAGAAAAAACAAAACAAAACAAAACCAGACAAAAGTGTGCTGGCATGATGGTTCAGTAGGACAAGGCCCTTGTCACCAAGACCGACAACCTGAGTTCCAGCCTTCAGACCCACGGAAGGAGAAAACCAACTGCTGTATGGTGTACCCTGCTCTCCATGGACAGTCATAATGTTGCTGAGTGTATGACTATCCATGTGTGATGATTACCCCCAAATTGTATGGTAAGAAAAATTAATTTTGCTTAAATATTGAAATTAAAAAAAACTAACTGAAAATATTTTAAATGAATCAAATAATTGAGGTAAGTGACTAGGTGAGCAACTGCATCCCACTGCCTCCCAAATAACCTCTTAGATGCTTGTTGTGCAGACAAAGAGACCATGAACTAACGGACATCTCTAACCACTCCACTCTCACATTCACTGAAAAGTACTTAGCACCAGTGACAGGTCCAAAGTTTAAAGCGTGTTCCCTCTCCTGTATTCAGTCACAGCACTTGGATGCTTCAACAAGGACATCACACTAGCATGGAAGGAAGCTGAGGGCTAACCACTGCTCTAAGAAGGAACACCCAAGCCTATGAAGCCTGTTCCGTTCCTTTGCTACTATGTCACCAGTAGTAATAACAATGGCAAGTTGTGGAGTGCTTTGTCCCTGCCTAAACCAGTAATCAGCATCGTGTGCAGATTTCATAATTTGCCTACTCTCACCGACCGCTCTCTGAAGCTAGTTCTATTATAATCCTCATTTAGCAGAAGAGACAAGAAGGATACAGGTGAAATGTCTTGTTCCAAATCACAAACAGGAGAAAGTGTGTTAACTAACAACGGAAGCCGGGCATTTAACTACTAGATAATCTATAGAGACAGAATGCCTATGAACAATATAGCTAACTGGGACTACAACCAGAATACCACCACAAAAAAATAATGCAACAAGGCAAAGCAAATACACTACGAATTTACACCATCTCATAGACATTTGACCCCACACTTTGTCACAGCCCATTAAAGAACATTTAGTGGGTATCAGATCCAAACTAAATATACAAATGAACATTTAGTGATAGAAGGGAACAAACTGAGCTCTATCATGTTCTTGCTCTGATACAGAAAGCTAGAGACTATCTCATGGCAGCTGCTGCCTATGAATGCAGTTGGTGCTGTAGCTTCAATGAATCACAATTATCTGATTTACCCTGGTTACAATCCCCAAGAATTCGGTGTTATTAAGGTGCCCTGATGCACTTCATTTGTGATGCCAAGTCAAAAATATAAAGGATCCAAAATGAGGCAGCCCAGAGAGCTACATATTTGGGCTCATTCCAGCCCCACCTCCAGGGCAAAGCCACTCTGCCATCAGCAGCTGTCTCTGCTTACCTGTGGTGAGACAGGTGCAGCACAAAAGGAGCCACGACTCTGCACCTGCTCCACTCCAGCCCAGGTCCTCGGCAAACGTGACCTTTGTCAGCCTGTCACAGGAGCAGATGGTCCGGGGAAGACCAGGACTCTCTCATCCACTTGACTTTGCTTCAGTTTAATTCACTCAATTGAACCAATCGTACGGAACTCTATTCACAGGTGCTTAAAGTAGTCGCGGCAGCAGAGCTGGACTCCTCCAGGAAAGCCTGACAGAGCACTGCAGCCAAACTTTACCAGGCCAAGGGCAGTGCACAGACAGTATGAAGTGAAAAACACAAAACCCCAAGGCTCTTATGTGCGCTCACAGCCAGAATCCTTGCACTGGAAAAGCTGATGCAGGAGGACTGAGAGCTCAGGGCTAGCTTTGACTACACAGAAAATACTACATCACATGAATCAATCTGGGCTATACAATGAAACCCTCTCAAAAAGCAAGCACTTAGAAACACTGCCCACAGGACGTCCTTAGGAAAACGTCAGCTGGAGAGTGAGTACTCCTCTGTTGAGCCTGGAGGTCTGTGCATAGCCTGGGATCATGAACACACACTTTAATGTCTCTGCCTCACTGGAATTGAAGCTAGAGCTGCTCACAGGATTGGCAAGTACTCTGCCACTGAACTACAGGCCTTCTCTACTAGATCTTTTTTACATGAACAACTCCAAGCAAACAGCATAGGACAATGAACTGTAGACAGCACAGGACAAGGAATCTTCCTGTGCTTATCATTCAGCTTCAACAAATACTAACCTTTGGCCACATACCTATACTCACCCCAGAGACTGAGGCAAATGTCAGCCAGGTCTTTCATCTGTGAATATTCTTTTGCCATATCTATGAAGTTTTAAAAAAGACTTTTAATACATCCGTATACTGCTTTGTAGTTCTCCACACATCATGATTTCACATCTCTTTAAATTTTTTTTTACATTGTATGTGTGTGTGTGTGTGTGTGCATATGTGTGCACATAAAGATAAGAACTCAAGTTTGAAAGCAAGTGTCTTTCCTTGCTGAGCCACCTAGTGCATCTTCTAAGTCTCTCGTATCTGTAAGGCCCCCTTCCCCCTCTCAACCCCTCCTAGATGCTCTCCATCTGTTTCTTTGTGGAAGAAAAAGTATCACAGATCAGGTTCTCCAGTAAGTTTTGGCTGACCGAAGCTCTGAGGTATAATTTAGCATATCTCTATGTCCTCTGCATTACTGCAATGAAATTCCAGATTCATTTCTTGGTGAGATCTCTTGAAAGTTTGGACACATTTCTTTTAGAGATGCACAAAAGCCAGCCCCAAGTCACCCCAGTGCTGAAGAGAAGGGCGACAAAGGTAACAGCATCTCTGAGGATGCTACAGCAACTCTGAGATGGAAAACAACCTCTGAACTAAATTTAACACAGAAAACCCATGAGCAAACCATGTGGCAGAAGAGCCACACATGCACAGAAAAACAGGCACAGCAGGCCACAAAGGAGTTGGCACAAAGGGAGAAGAAGGCTGGCTCATCACATGATATGGGTAGGTCTCGTATTTCCAGTCAGGTGGCAGCATGTCCACACACCTGCTAGTAATGAGTGACCTTACTGCAGCTCAAGTCAAAAGCTTCTGGGTCCTGTTTGGTTCAAGATCACTGATGCCTTAATGACCACAGCAATGATAAGGCTGGAAAGATAGAATTCCAAGTTCAGAGTCAACCTGGATTAAAACAAACTAAAATTAGAACAGGAAAGGAGACAGGGCATGATGAGTGGTGAGGAGAAGGAGGAAGGAAGGCCTGTGGATGGAGATTTCGACCTTGATTTCGTCTCATTCTGAATTCTGTATAAAACTCATTCTAACATTCAACATGATCAAGCTACTCAACTCAGAAGCCACATTTTATCTATATAAACAACACAAGAGTGGAAATTCCAGGTATCCCACCTCCACTAAAGGATATTTGTGACTAGTAATGCAATAAACCTTGTATATGAGGGTCTTGTAAGCCCCTATTTTCAACTCCTTGGCATATGAGAGACAGCTATAGTCATTTGTGAAGGCTAGGTAAAATTTAGCATAGGTAGTATGACTGTGAGTTGGCTCCACCTACCGCTTTCCACAAGGGCCTATCTAGGTCTGTATTAAGGATAGAAAACTTCCAGTGAGTGGCTGGATGGGAAAGTAGCCTGGAGCCCCAGGCTTGAGCCTCCTTTCACCTCTGTAGGGTTGTCTTCCCACCTGTGACAATGTAGTCCCGATGCATATGCTTATTACAGACAGATAGATATCCCTTTCCCATATATAGACGGTAAAATCTTAAGGTACGTTCCCAGGAATTTCAGACCTCACTGTACATACAAAGAAGGAAAATGATCATATAGCATACAAAAGCTTCAGCAAAAAAGAGAAAAAATTTCAAAACTCTAGAGATTAATTACCATCAATATTAAATGTCATCATTTTTTCTAAAAAAGTATTCTTTTCCAGGTTTTTTAATCCTGTTCATTTTTAAAATCATATCCTTAAAAATCACAAAAAGACAAAAATACTGAGATTTAATCATTAAATACTGCATAAATGCACCAAAACACCACACTGCACCCTACAAATATATAACCATTAAGTGACAATAAAAGCCACACAACCTTTAACCGACAATCTCTCCAGCCTATGGCATGTGCTGGAGTAAGAGTGGCAGAGAGATTGTAGTAGTGGCCAACCAATGACTGGTCAGCCTGAGACCCAGGCCACAAGAGTGAGCCCACTCTTGACACTGTCTGGAGGACCAGGACCCAGAGATGAACCAGAGACCTAGGATAGAACCAAACACAAATGGAGAAAATAAAAAAAATTCCAATGTAACAATATTCTGCTATACTCATAGACTGGTGCCTAGCCCAACTGTCATCAGAGAGGCTTCATCCAGCAATTGATGGAAAGAGATGCAGACTCACAACCAAAAATTAGGCCAAGCTCAAGGAATCCTGCTGAAGAGAGGGTAAAAGGATTATAGGAGCCAGAGAGGTCAAGGACATCACAAGAAAACCCATAGAATCAAGTAATCTGGGCTCATATAAGCTCACAGAGACTGAACCAACAACCAGGGAGCCCGCATGGGACTGACCTAGGCACTGTGCGTAGATGTTACAGTTGTGTAGCTTAATCTTCTTGTAGGACTGCTAGCAGCAGGGACAGGGTCTTTCTCTGACTCTTTTGCTGGCTTTTGGGACCCTACTCCTCATACTGGGTTGTCTTGTCCAGTCTTAATACAAGGGGAGGTGCTCAGTCTTACTGCAACTCGATA
>CABHPQ010157509.1:0-5000 GCA_902168405.1 Peromyscus aztecus
GGAGGAATTACCTCATGGAATAATTTCGTTTCATCTGGGAGTCACCTCAAAGATGGTGACAGGACACTCTTAGTGGGCCATGGACACGATGGACCGACTAGTAGGGACCCTAAAGAAAGCAGCTCCACATGCAGGTGATGAGTGCAAAGCATTGACTAGGGGGACACATGTGCAAATCAGGCTGCTGATTACCCTCAGGACAGACCGTGAGGTGAGGGGTTCTGCCTGGGTGTGTCCACAAAAAGGGGTGCGGGCACAGGGCAATGGAAGGGTTTAAGGAATAGCTGCAGATAGACTAAGTTTGGTTGTCTGACAGCTTTTCCATTATTTTTAATTTATTTTTATTTTTGACAATTTCATACATGTATCCAATGTGCCCTGATCATATCTACTCCCCACCCCTCCTCCCTGTCCCCACAGCCTCTGCCCCAACGTGTCTTACCTTTATATCTTAAAAAACAAAAACAAAAACAAAAAAAAAGCTCATTGAGTTGAATTAGTGTTCAGTGTGTACATGGGTGTGCCCCCTCCCCATGGAGCATGGGAGGAACTCCATGCCGGAACAAAACTGGTTTTCCTTCCCCCAGCAGCCACCAACTGCCAGTAGCTCGTCGGCAAGGTGTGGGGCCAGGCCAGTCCCACCCGACTGGCCGCGTTTTGAGCTACACCTGAACACTTGTTTCAGTGCCTGCGGACGGCCGGGTCTGTAGGAGAGGCACACAGCTGGCTGCGTCACGGTTTTCTGTGCAGTGTATGTCTTGTCTAGAAGAAGTAGAAGAAACTGGGACTCCTACGCAGACCACAGTGTTTGCTTGTGGTGTCTTCAGCAGGTTTCTTTCTCGTGCTCACTCTCTCCATCCTCTCCTCTCCTTCTTTCCCTTTTTATCTTTCTTTCTTTCCTTTTTTTGGTGAAATTCCCGCATATACCCTGGCTTATTGAAACATCTCTGTAGAACTCTTTCTTGCTTCAGTGTGGTTATATGGCGTTTCTAGGAATTCCAAGGGTCAGGAACCAGGTTTTCATTTTGTCCTTTAGTTAGGTCAGTCCCCGGCACCATGTAGATGACTTAGACAACCAGGTTTTCATTTTGTCCTTTAGTTAGGTCAGTCCCCGGCACCATGTAGATGACTTAGACAAGGCTTCTCTCACACAGGACTCCCAAACGGATGCCTGGAAACCATGTTTGTCCAGTCTGACCATGTGGACATAACAGACCAAGACTCTGAGGTGACTGACAGCTGCCATCAAGATCCTTTAGTCATACCTCTGGCCTGAGCAGGCAGTGTATACGGCAGCTGGCCAAGGGAGAACAGAAAAGAATAAACAGGGCTCGTCCGGGATTTGAACCCGGGACCTCTCGCACCCTAAGCGAGAATCATACCCCTAGACCAACGAGCCACTGGTGGTTGCCCCTGGCCAGATGTGTCCTCTCTGCCACATCATCATCATTAGAGGCAGCAGTTGTGGTTCCTAGGAGCAATTTCTCTGCTACTCCTCTCCGGTTGGCTCCCAGCCCAGGCAGGCAGTACTCCAGCAGGCCTTGCTCCTGGGCTCTTCCTTCAGCCACACAGCCACTCCTCTGCCTGGGGCCCCATACAGGGCTCATTCTTCCAAATGCATTGGTGGAAGAAGGCCAGGCCCCAGCAGGCACCTCTTCTCTGGGTAGCCCCAGGGCTGACTAGGTCTGTCTAGGAGTTCTTGCAGTCAGTTAGGAGCTGTTCTGCTTTCTTAGTTCCTGATCTAACCACCAGGGAAAGAGTCTTCACACGTGGTAAACTCCCAGGTGACAACCCAGAAGCTGGACCCAGCTCACTCTTGCCTAGGCTGCAGTGGCTGACTTGCCTGGTCTCCTTCCATTTACTGGAAAAGACAACACCTGCCCTGTCTCCCTTACAGGGTGATGTAAGGACTAGGTGAGGGACATGTAAAGAGCTCTACAACACAAGTGGTTACAGTGACAGCCTAAGACGAGGACCCAAGAGAAGAGTGGCGGCTTGCCGCCTGCTGCAGGCCAGGCCAAGCGTGTGCTCTGTGCTTTCCCACCAGACAGCCTGGTGAGGGCCATGCTGAAGATAAGGACGCTCACCTGCACTCACCGAGTGTCTCCGGCTATTGGAATGCTTCCTCTGGCCTAGCCTCAGCTTCTGCAGCCATCCGCCTCTGGAGCCGCTTTACATGCGGGACACACAGCTTCCCAGACTGTCCAGAAAACTGGAGACAGGGATCCATCTTCACATATCTACACTGCTTTCCCCACCCCAGGCAGCCCTGCGCAGCGGTCCAGGGAAGCTGCCCAGTGTCAGCTCCTAAACAGCTCTCACCTCAGAGAGTTAGGAGGTAGTTTCGGAGGCCAGGCAGTGGCACAGCCTTTACTCAAAGGCTCGGAGGCTGATGCCGGCAAGGATTACATAGCAAGTTTCAGGCCACCTGAGGCTGCAGAGTGAGACCTTGCAGAGGGATAATAATGTCCACCATTATTAAAATTTTCAGTCTAATGCTCTTCCACCCGAGCTGCTTTGGCAGCTAACACGATTATGAAATTCTAATCAGTTGAGTAGTCTCACAGAACCTAGGCATAGTTTAGCATAGGCATAGTTTGTTTCTGAGAACTTCCATTCACATGAGGATGACCTGCACACTGCCTATGGGCGGCGTGGATGGGGGCCCAACAGGTGGGAAGGGTCCCCAAAGAGGGTGAGGGGTGAAGCCATGGCTCACGTGTCAGGACGGTGTAGGAGACACAGTGGTCTCCGCTGGCCCTATTCCACATCTAACACATATGGAGCCCTTTCTTGCTTTTGGCAGGGGCTTCTGTGAGCGGGGAGCTCCCAGTGGGCACAGTCTTTAGTGGTCTTCGAGTCTAACCCTGAGCCTGGCCTTTGGCAAGCCTGACAGTGCCAGTGGCCCTCAGCAGATCTGTAGGCCTGATCCGCTGAAGCACATGACAAGACCGATCAATCTCACCAAATTCTCCATGCAACGTGCCTGTAGTTGCCACACAGCAGAGGCTGTGGGAGGAATAAATGAATGAACGAAAGTCTCAGGAATGTGCACACACAAAAGAAATCACTAGTGGAAACAGATGTTCAGGGGAGTCCTGAGCAGAACCCCAGACTGTGAAGCGACAGGTCTCACTTCTGGGGATGGGCGAGTCAGCCTTCCTTTGCTCCTGGGCTGTAAAGTGTTATTATTGTCGCTCAGGAGTGTCTGCATCACATAGGCGATTCTTCTGACCAGTCACGGGGAGGGGGTGGGGCTCATCTATTCTTAAACCAGAGAAGCTTCTCCTGTAGCTGTTCCTCTGCTGTCCACTGATTATAAATAAAAGGACTCAACACCTCATTCCGTGACCTCAGCGCACATTTTCCCTGATGGGTGTGTCGGGGGCTGATGTTGCTCCTGAGGGGACTTTGCTGAAGAGGCTTCAGAGCTGAAACTCCACCTAGGTCCTGACCAGCGCTTCTGGGTGGGGGAGGTTCTGAGTTTGGGGCAGGATTGCTCTCTGCGTGGCCTCTCTGGAGCAGGATTCTGGATCCTGACTGCCAGCCATCTATCTCATCTCTGCGGTTTGGGCATCACGAACCATCCCTCTACACTTTCAGATGCTTCCTGAATGGGATGGCGGCTAGCGGGGCGGGGCGCGGGTGCCCTGATGGGGATCATCAGCACCTGCCTGCTGTAGTGTAGTGCCAGACTAAAGTGGCCGGGCCCTGGATCCATGCTGTAGAATTCCAGGCCCGTCACTGTTCATGTGTTTCTGCATCCAAGAAGCCACAGATAGAATTTTCTAGAGAGACCCCTGCTGTACCTCTGGAGCTCCTTCACTTCCTCCCAAGCAGGAGGATGGCTTTCAGTCAGGCAAATCCTTGGGGACTCTGTCATATCTACCAACGCACGTCAGGCCTTCCTGATTCTAACCATGCATCAGGAGGACCTTGTGGCTCATGCTCAGCAAAACCGTTGGGTTGACTGTCACAAACATATCAAGCTCACTGTCACCTCTGCAGGAAGAGCACAGCGACAGTGCTGGCGGGATGGCCCAGTGGGTAGGGATGACTGCTGCCGAGGCTGATGGCTCAGACGGTGGAGGGGAGAACCAGCACCACAGGTTGTCCTCGGACCCCTGCATGTGTTCGGGGGCGCAAGCTAACCCTAGATGTCTCGGAAGGAGTGACTGAGGAGTTGGAGCCTGGGTAGAATGAATGTGACTGTAGATTCTTTTGGTAATTTTTGAAGTTTATAAATACTAAGCAGAGAAGAAAAATGACTAGGACAGGGAGGCCTACACCCCAAGCCTCCAGATACAAGACATTCCCTGGAGCAGAGGCGCTCCCTGCACTTGGGGAATTCTGCCTCACCCAGTGCTTCTGGCTTATGTGCTGTGAGTCCATCCTGGGAGTCAGTGACCTAGTGGTACATTGTGTCTGCTGTTGAGGACATTGTTTATCATATCCCTCCGCCCCGTGTCTCCCCTGTGAGGTCCCCCAGAGAGGTATTCTTATCTGTCAGAACCACAAAAATAGTTGGTTTGCATTGGTTTGTATCAATTCTTGCATAGACTCTCCTGAACTTCAAATTATGTAAATGAGTAGCTTCTATAACAGTGGTTCTCAACCTTCCTAATGCTGCGACCCTTTAATACAGTTCCTCATGTTGTGGTGACCCCAAACCAGAAAATTATTTTCATTGCAACTATCAAAACTGTAATTTTGTTACTGCTATGACTCTAATGTAAATATTTGTATTTTCCGCTGGGTGGTGGCGGCGGCGGCGGCGGCGGCGGCAGCGGCAGCGCACGCCTTTAATCCCAGTACTCGGGAGGCAGAACCAGGCGGATCTCTGTGAGTTCGAGGCCAGCCTGGGCTACAGAGTGAGTTTCAGGAAAGGCACCAAAGCTACACAGAGAAACCCTGTCTCGAAAAACCAAAAAAAAAAAAAAAAAAAAAAGTGTTTTCCAATGATCTTAGGTGACCCCTGTGAAAGGATCATTCAACCCCTA